>CAJVSB020000218.1:0-70451 GCA_911865555.2 Thlaspi arvense
CACAAAAATTGATTAAAATCATAATTTATTAAAATATTTACTTTTAATAATTTTATGCATTAAACAATACAGTCCCGAGAAACCCTAGACGCTGCTTTCACCCTCACCGTCCCCGTCTTGGGTCCCTGCCTCTTTTGCCAGTAACAGATCGGTGACACCGTTCCTTTGGATAGCTGCTGCAAGATTGGAAGAATTTTCCGGCAGAGTCTGTAAGCTGGTTTGATCAGAGTGAGATTTTTTGATGAACTTTTCTTTATATACATCGTATATACACATCCTCTAATCTTCACTGTGATATTTTGCATTATGTGGGTGTATATGTATATATGACCGCTGGGTATAAAGAGTTGTGCTAAGTGATAATTTTCATTTTGGTGACAATAAATGGTGACGGTAGACTGTAATTCTAATTGTAATCGTAACGAACACAAAGGACGAGTGTTAAATTTTACAATGAAGTTAGCCAGTCGCGTTTCTCTTGCTTCCTCTAGTCTCTACCTGCCCTAATTTTGGCCACAAAGCGCGGGTGAGCTACACCGAGTTGGGCAAGTCCGGCAGGGTGAGTTCGAACTTAGGTGGGGTGCGTCATTGACATTCAGGTTTTGAATTCTCCGAGAAGTGTTCGAATTCTGCAATCTATTTTTTATTTTTTTTTCGATGGCCATATAATAATTTTTATTTTCTTTATTTGTTATTTTGTAAGTTTGGAAGTAGCTATTACAGTTTTGCTACCAATTCTGGGTCTAACCTAATTTGAATTTGTAACATTTCATGGCTAATTCTCAAGTGTGGTATGGTTGATTCTATGGACTTTCAGGAGAATCTTCAATTTCTCGAGCTTTAGAGGTTTTTTGAGGAGAAATGGAGGTGTCATTTGAAAGACTCGATTATGCATTCTGTTATTTGTCTTCTTTATTCAGTGGTCAAGTAAGTTAATGACACGTGTGAAAAGGGATCAATGGATCAGGGGCTTAGTTTTAATTTGAATGTTGAGTTATTGGATGTGGCATCTGGATTGTTCTAGGTTGTGATTTGTTCTAGATTGTAATGTTCAGGTAAATATAAATTAAAAAAGTCATTGGGTGGCTTAATGTGCAGGAGGGCATTGTCGTTAATCATTAAATGTTTTAGGAGGCTCTATTATGTAAATTAAGTAAATTGTTTTTTAATTACTCTCTGCAAATCAATGCATTAATTACCTATAGGATTTAACTGTCAAGGGTATGGGTAGTATTTAGGGAAACAATGAGGGTATTTTGGTTGAAAAAAATATTGCGAGGAGGATAGTATGGATTTGTTTACTTTTTTGGTTAGAAATTGTAATTTTTTCAGTGATGTGTATTGATGATCTGAGGCATTGATTTGCAAATTCGTCTGTATGTAATCAAAAGATTTGTTTTTAATTATTTGGGTAAAGTCTAGGCGGAGTTGGGTTGAGTTTTCAAAACACAAGAGATGAACACTATGAAATTACCTAACAAATATATAGTTCCACATCACACTTAATCTATTATTGTATCAGATGTGACATCACATGTTGACGCTGGCATATGAGGCATGAAATAAATAGATTAAAAGAAAGACACCATTGCATTTATTTTAAAGCTACGGAAGCCTTCTGCATCAGCAGTGGCATATGTTTTATGAGTTTTGTTGTCAATGCAGTTACTCATATTTCTTTGCCACGTTTTGCTGCTTTGCTCATGTGAATAGGTGATATAGCTTGACTAAATTCATTTGTTGTTTAATGATGTTCATTACATTTAATGGAACACCTACTAATTGAATTTGTTTTCTTCTCTAGTTGGTATGCTTTGTTAACGTTGTACATCCTATTTTTTGCACACGGAGATGTGCTTGGGGATTTCAATTGCTGTGGAGTATTGACAAGCAACATTACGAGAAGGGCTCTGGCGTGTTTAAGTAATGTGGACAAACGTCTTTAAAATTGTACGACTTTCCTTTTTTTTTTCCCCTCATAGAGCTACAAATAAATGGTGTGATGAGGACCTTTTCAAGTCCCCCACACACTTAGCCTCTTGAGTGTTAGTTACTATAAATCATAGACAGATGCTGATGATTGTTAATTAGTAACTTAGTTCTATACTTTCTGGTATGTATATGCTCCAAATTAAAATTAATGCCTTAGAAAGGCTTTATTATTTTGTTGACCTGGCTTGTGGGGTTTCCATGAGGCTCTGATTCTATCTTAGCTAGTGTTTTATAACTTCTGCTAATGTAGTTGCTTGGCCTGCGCTGTGGTATTTTGTTCTTCAGGCTTGTATCAATGTTGTTCTCAAAAATTGTAACTCTGCTAGAAACTTGTGTGTATAGACTAGCTAATCTATATGGAAACTATGCAATCAATGAAAAAAGTGGCTTATTCAACAACCACCAAATACCAGTAATAAGCGAGTGGTGAGTGGCTTTATGCAATTAGAGGGGATGGGCAACCAACCAATGCCCTATGCTACCATGTAAATAACATCTGGTCTTATATGTAGTCAAATTGAATGACTGGTGACAACATGGAGCTAAGCTATCAACAAGCAGAGACTTAAAAGATATAAGCGACCCCTCTCCTCAAAATTGCATGGAAACTTCTAACTGAAAAACTTACTATACTCGATCACATGATATGTGGAAGGAACCTTCAACTATTACCCTCTATTCCCATCCAATATTATTAAGTCTAGAAAATGACTTTTACATCAAGTGTAATGGATCATGGTCTACTTAATCACACGATGCTACTACAATGAATCCAACTAATTGTGATATTATTGTCTTTCAGTATCATGAAGTTAATCTATCACTTTTTCCATCAAAAGTGGATTTGAATCATGATCGTTGTTGTCAAATTGTGACTTAAAATGAATTGCAATGTTGAAAACGTAGATCTAAGAAATCAAGGATTCCATTTCTCCTTTTTCTACTTAATAATGTAACAGAAGTTCCATAACATTTTGAGAACATAAGCATATTGGCCCACATGACTGTGCGTATAATCCATGTGGGTTTTAATGCCAATTAGTTACCCACTACTTTTTCTCGTATAATCACAGTACTGTTTCATATATCTCTTATTAAGCCAACGACAGTTTTCCTTATGTAGGTGATGCTTTCTAAACAACTTCAAACTCTTTCAAGTAATCCTTCAAGAAAGGAAAAACTCTTATAAGAATAATAAGACAGCTTACCAAGATAACCAAGAAGCAAAAGATCATTATAAAAATAAATCTGTCTGTCAAACCTCTGAATTGGTGGTACTAGTAGATTTTTCTTTTCTTTTCTTTCTTTTTTTTTTTTTTTTGTGCAAGAAGAAATGCATGAGGTAAGTTTAACCTCAAAAAGAACTCTTGCAGAGAAAGGGCTAGGTGATTCCTTGTGTAGGAAAGTTGGAATCAAAAGAAAAATGAAAATTACTGCAGCAATATAATATTTACAAGAAATTTGGGTTGTGATAGAATAAAATAAAGTATCCATTTGTGAACCCTTTTTCAGTGAAGGAGATTTAAAAAGAAAAACAAAATGGGAAACTCATTTGGTGTTGGACTTTGGATATATCTAATGTAGATTTGTGTCCATTTACGTTTGGCAGTTTATACTCATGATTCAACAATTCGCTGTCAAGTCTAGGCCAAGTGGTATTTGCTCTTGCTTCAGGAGTTTTCCATGTTAAATTTCTATTGTATCCTCTCTTTCCTTTGCATGCTCTGTGTCCAGGGTACTTGTGATAATTTTCTTGTTCATTAGATTTGTGATTACCCTTGTTCAAGTTTCTTTTTTTTTTTTTTTTTTTTTTTTTTTTTTTTTTTTTTTTTTGTCTACCTTTTGGGGAGGGGCTTAAGAGCTTGATTCGCAAGTGGGTTGTGAAACCTAGGGAATTGGGAGTTTGAGATCCTTCTACTATTGGTGAAAGAGGCAGTTATCTATTTGACTCTGTCTTGTGCAATTCTGTTAAAGTGGCATGGCTTTATCTTATTTGCAATCTAGCAACATGTGGTTGCAGATGCTTGGTATTTGTTTGTCAACTTATATAATGCATGAAAATATTATCTTTGATTTAAATTAGTAACCAATCCTGCAGGGAGGTCTACATCAGGTATCGTGGTTCCAATTTCTCCCTCATGAGTCTGACCTTAGTTCCATTCCCGACAAAAGGTTTTCTTTTAGACATTTTGACACAGTGAATCTTTTTAGTTTCTTTTTAAAGGAAACCAGAAATTTGTGCTGTGATCATAGGTTGTTAACTGATGAATCATGAAACTAGACTTTTCTTGTGATTGGGCAGTTCAAAAGTAGATCAAAGAGATGCTGCTACTCTCCTGGTGCTTTCATCCCATTTGCAGCTCCAAAAGGAAGGATTTCTCAGTACATGGACGAATTGTTTTGTTGGGCCCTGGGATCCATCCCAGGGCCTTCACAATCCTGGTAAAGATCAGAACGAGTGTTTCAGACTTGCTCTACCATTCAAAGCTCTAGTTTTCTAACTACTTTTTGCCTGTGTAAATCAAATAGATGAGAAAATCAAGCTCTGGCTTTTCCTTCCTGGGCATCATTCAGCAGTTACAGTGTCTGCTCAGGCTGCTGTGTCTAGATTAAGGGGTACACTTATTCTCATAACTTAATATAGGATTATATATATTTTAGCTTTCTCAGTTTTCTATGAAATAGTTCTTCTGTTGTTGAATTGTTTTAAATATCTTCTTGTATTTAATTATGAACTACTCTTCTGGACTAAACTCTTAATTCTGCAAAGCTTTACGTCTGTTGGATGGAACACGTAAATATTTTCCATTCAGCTTTTTTAATGTCTTATTTAGTTTCTGCAATATCACTAAAGAAGTAATATTGCATTGTTTGCCTATATATTTTTTGGTGGAAGTTCTTGCATCTGGGCTATGGCTTGCTCCTGGAGACTCAGAAGAGGTTGCAGCTGCACTGTCTCAGGCTTTAAGGAACCGTGTAGAAAGGTATATTTTTGTTCTATGTTGTTGTTTGTTTTTGAAGTTATTCTCTTACATATTACTGTATAGATAAATTGTGGCATTGGCAGATACCTGACGGAGCTTTCCTACATGAGATTTGGGGATGTCTTTACAAAGTACCATCCATTTTTGCAAAGCGAAGAACTTTTCAGGTATTTTTCTGACTGATTGCTTATAATGGAATAGACTTACTATTTGAATTAGTTCTCGTGATTATTATCTGTTCCAAGTGTCATGAGGTTATTTGCACAAAACTTTGGGACTCTTGTTCTGGGGGTCTGTTGTGATTCAATAAGGTATTACCTGGTGCCATCTCTCCATATCTTGAAGTGGAGAAATATGAACAGATCACTAATGGTCCCATACGAATCACTCTTTAGGGAAAATTAAGGATGTAGTCGATCTATTTATTTCCAAATTTTCACGTATTGGGTGAGACATTTTCTTCTGACGTGTTTGGATTGTGGTGTATCCTTTCTGTCCTACAGATGGATCTCATAGAAGCACAAGTTGCTTCATTTTGTTTTGGACATTGGTTTACATTGTTGTCTCTTGATTTTTGTAAAGTGCTTACATTGATTTTCTAGATGTTGTATTTTCAGTTGAAAAGATCTTTTATTGTCATTATTATCGATGAATTTGTTTATTTGTTCGACATATTATACTTGAGTTGCGTCAATCTCTGATTTTACTTCTGTTTTGGGATTGGAATCCTTTATACTGTTTATGTTTGTTTATGTTCAAATTTGGTTTTATCAAATAATACTGGCTTCTGATCTTGGCTAATTAGTATTTGTTTATCTTGTAGGAGAGGTCAGCTTGTGGTTGAGTTTATCTTTGCTGCCACTGAAGAGACAATCTTTGTTCACGTTGTAGTATCTGCAAAGTTTGTGAAGTTTTTGTGCCTTATATTGGTCATAGTGCCATTACATTCATTTGAGGTCGATAAATGTTTTTCATAAATAATCTGATTAATTCCTACTTGTGTTTAGGCATGTTCATGCACTTTCAAGCAGTGACATTGAGAGAATTCTGAATCGTTCTAATTATTCTGGCAATGGGCTTCCAGGTTTGTTCATTTCGATAATTATTGGTTATGTCATGTCAACTTTTCATTAAACTTGGGGTTCTTGGTAGAATGATTTTAAGACCAAACAAGCTGATTTTACTAATAAAAATTACTGTAATACTTTTTATCTAATTAGAAATGCAGAACTTTTATTCATTCCATCACGCATAACATAAATGAACTAGAAATGAAGTTTGTTGACATAGAAACCGCGCCGTGAGGGGGGGGGGAGGGGAACTAATATGACTGAGCTTACGGAATTAGGGGGGGTGATATCCTGCCATGGCTGGATGTATTTTGGTGATTAATCTTGCTTCATAAGAGAAGGTCATTACTTAGCATTGATCTTTACTGCTTCCAGATCATAGTTACCTGGATCGCAGTATGGTATGGAATGCGGGATGGTACTGGTACGTGGCTCATCACTTACTTTGGTACGGGCTAGGGGGATAGACTTATTTGGATCGCTATTTCGGGATGTGGTATGGTTAAGAGTTAATAGTATGGTTTGTTCATATATATGTTGTATTGTATGTATATATAACTATGGACATGTTTTTAATTTCTAATTATCAAAGAATAAGACATGGCTAATAAAAAGAAAGAATTGTCATCGAACTGTAGATTGGAACATAAAGATCAATTTTAGTCTTTGTCTTGGAAAAAGAATTCTTAATAAAGACATTATATTCTCTAAAAAAAACTGTTGGAAGGTTTAATTTTCAGCATTTGTTTTGGAAAAGGCATTCTTAATCAATGCATTATATTCGCTAAAAAAACTGTTGGAATAGGAAGGTTTAATTTCAGCCTTTGTTTTGGAAAAGGAATTTGAAATAAATGCATTATATTCTCTGAAAAAACTGTTGGAAGGTTTAATTTTCAGCCTTTATTTTGGAAATGGAATTCTTAATAGATGCATTTCTTAATAAACTCTAGACTCTAGGCTAATTACATTCTATTCAGAAAGAAAGAATGCTAGAAAATCAGTCATTAATGCTGCCTGCTGATTTATACTAACAAATTGAGTCAAATAATTCAAAAATGGATAAAGTGAATTTGGTATGCTGCAAACAGCGATCTGGGTCGAGAACACACCCTGAATTGGATCGCTTGACCCAGATTGAAATACTATAGAGGGTAGGGTGAACCAGGTAACTATGTTCCCGATGGTAGAAAGCATGGACTTTAAATGAAGCATGCTAACCTTCAGTTATTTTCCTTGAAAATAGCTACTTTTGGACTTGTGCTCCACTTCATGGACTGGATGAATGAGCTCTTTCTGTTGCAATTGAAATTTGAGCTGTATCATCTAATCCAAACTAAATAGTATGTGGGCTTTACCATTCACCTTTTTGAACGTTCTGGCATCAAAATAGCTACATTTGGACCTATGCTTACATCATAGACTGGATGAATGAGCTAGTTCTGTTTCAATTGGAATTTGAGTCTTATCATCCAATCCATACTCAATAGTATGGGCTTTACCATCCACCTTTTCTAACATTCTTTTGAGATATCTGATCGCCATTAGTAGATGTGCTTCCTTGTTATGTAGCTAATACCTGATTCTCATGCAAACCGTTTGTTTGTTTGTTTTTTTTTTTTTTTTTCCATCATCTTATTTTGTAGGGGTTTTATGCATTTATTTCCATTTATCATTTGCTCGATTCTGTTGACATATGTATATTGGTATAAGATATCTAAGCTCCAGAGGTAGAGAAGATTAATTTCTAAAATGTAGGTAATAGCTGATTCTGGTGCACTTTATTTCCTTTTTTTTTTTTTTATTTTTTAATTGGCTCAGTTTTTAGACATATGTATTGGATTTATATTTACCAAAAGCTGATGCTTCAAAAGGGCAAGAGCATGGGAGTATTAATCATATTAATTGAACACTTGCCTTCAGTTATTCAGGGTAATAATGCTACTTGCAGACTAATATAAAGCTTCTTACACAGAGTGTAAGTCTAATATATAACTTAACTATATGCTTAGGCAAATATGTTCTATATATCTCTAATGAAAGTGTTGACATGATTTCAGAATTAATTTTTTGACTTCATTTCCAGTTAGTTAAATGGGATTATAGTGCATTGGCTCACTGTGCAACTGCACACGAAATAGACCTTGGTTTCAACAATGGGAATTGATTTGGTTTTACTCTGCTTACCAAGTTATTGTTAAACAATTTAATTATTTACTGTGATTCTTGCCGTTGAAACTCTCTTTTCATTACTTGTGGTGATTTGATCTTTCATTGTCTGTTCATGCAGTGATTGTTTCACCTCATGGAATGTGTGGTAGGGTTACTGGATGTTGTCCAAGTGATCTTGTGAAGCAGGTCTACTTAAGGTTGTGTCATCTAGTACTATTTCTGGTTGTCATCTAGTGTCATTTATGGCTATGTTCATCCTGTTTGTTTGATATAATTACTTATTTTTAACTGCAAAACTTGTATTGACTTTATATGTTTTTGTTTTATGGACTTGGTTGAACAGTTCTAGCAAGTTTCGGACTTCAGATGGAATTGTAGGTCTTTCATGCAATCCATCACAAGTTTCCAGTTGCCAGCTCAGAGGTCAAAGTTTTTATGTGGAAGTAACTCTTGGTTGTCCTTCTGGAAATAACAAGGCGTTGAAGCAGAATTTTTCCAAGAATCATAATGTGGATTCTTCTGTTACAAGTGGGATTCAGAAGGTTTCACCAGACCAATTATCTGCTTGTGAAAGGACATTCATTTACCCAACTGAGGCAGTGCTTGTCCCTGTCTTGCAGACATCATTTGCTAGATCTTCTTTGAAAAGGTATGCAGGCCTGTGGTTGAATTTTCTACCAATAAAATTTGCTGTCTAGCAAGAAACAAGTTATTGCCTGTTAGATGGGGCAGGTGAGTGATGTGTTGGGAGAAGGTGGATCCAGTATTTTTGGACTGACTATCTGATGATTAAGTTGAGGGCATCCACCTTTGTGTCTTTCATTAACTACTTTCTCTTCCTGCCATCAGTTTTTTCATGAGACAATACTACAAAGGTTGAGTTTTTTGGCATCTTTAATTGTGCAAAGTCCATTTGGTGTTCAAAATGACCAGTTGAACCTTGTTGCTGGCTTGCTGCCAGCTGGTTAAGATTTTGATTTTGAATATTTTCTGACCTATAGAGGGCTAACTTGCAGATTCTGGCTGCAAAACTGGGTTGGACCATCATTGTCTTGTTTGTTCTTCTACATACACTGGTTAGTCCATTAATATATCACCATATTTCATTGGTTTTTTCCTTTGTATATAAAACCTAATTATGTTATTGGACTTGATTTCTAAAGTTTCACGTGGTCCTCTCTCACTAGTGTTTTAATTTCAGCAGTGCTGGTGAGATGGATTCTCTGGATGGATCTTGGATTAAAGCCAATGGGATCCGCTCTCAACACGATTATCATAGCAGTAGCAACAGTAATAGCAGTAGCATCAGCAGTATCAGCAGTACCTCTAGTGATAGTGATTCCAAGATGCCCACAGGAGCTAATGAGCTTGAGGCAGATGCTGATTCTTTAACATGTAGGCAGTCAGGTTTATCTTCCAGTGATCAGTTGCAGATTGATGGCCCCAAATTGGTAATGCATTTTGCTTACACTCAGACTATTCAATATTTTTATTTAAGTCTAGATGCTTTTCTGCTTTGATCTCAGCATATATGGACTTCTGGTAATTTTTGAAATTGAGCACTTCTATTTTGAAATTGAGCACTTCTATTTTTGTTTCTGATGTCTTTTTTGGAAAAACTATCTCATATTGCATTGGCTTACAGCTGCATATGAGGTACAATTGTTGTCTGGAATTTTTTACCACCAGGTTCTAGGTTGTGGAGAATGCAACATGGTGATGGGTAAACTGATTTGTATTGAAGACTTTTGTTTGACCAAATGATGATGTTCGGTGATGTTAGGAGAAAGAAAACTCAGGTTTGATTGCATGAAAAGGTTTTGTTGGTGATGTACAAGGGGAAGTATGTATTACCTGGGCTGCTTTCTGACAAGAACAAATTTCTAAATTCTGAATCTTGAAATAATTTTATTCATAAACTAAAAATTACAGATCAATACAGGACATTAGAGAGGCCCTGATCTCTCCCATCTAAACATTCACTCAAGTGTCTCCTAATTTCCCTTCTCCCCCTCCTCCTATTTCTAACCAAGAGATAATAGAATTTGTAACTGAAAGAAACCAACACTTCTAACTGAAGGAAACCAACACAAACCAACACTTGTAACTGCAAGAAACCAACAAACTCTTAACTGCTCTTATCCTACACTACAGCTTTCTTTCTTCTAACATATACATGCTGTAATGGAGGTTTCCTAACAATACTCTCGCCCAAAAGATTCACCTTGTCCTCAAGGTGAAAATCAGGAAAGTGTTGCTGTATAGTCAACATAGATTCCTAAGAATTTTCATAATCAGGAAGATCTTTCCACTGAATCAAAACTTCTACCAAACCATTAGAACCAATCCTGCTATCTACTACCTTATCTGGCTGCACCTGTAGCTCCAAATCCTCAGATAACATAGGAGGCAATGGCTGAGAATTATCTTGTGGAGAAATTTCTTTTTTTAAGAGAGAAACATGAAACATAGGATGTATTTTACTATCAGCAGGCAACTGTAATTTATAAACAACTTTTCCAATTTGGCTTAAAATCTGAAAAGGGCCATAAAATCTTGGACTGAGCTTCTCATTAACCTTCTTAGCCAATGATTTGAGTCTATAAGGTTGCAGCTTAAGAAAAACCCAGTCACCAACCTCATATTGCACCTCTCTTTGATGTTTATCAGCTTGTAATTTCATTCTCTTTTGAGCTTTTTACCAAGTTTGTCTTTAATTCAGCTAACATTTCATCCCTTTCAGCAGCTATGTTATTCACTTCTTCTGCCGATGAAGGTATAGTAGTCCCTTTAAGTAAAATTGAAGGATCTTGGCCATATAAAGCTTTAAAAGGAGTACTTTTAAGTGAACAACTATAATTGGTATTGTACCAGAATTCTGCCCAACTCAACCATTTAGGCCACTGTTTAGGTTTTCTTCCTGTAAAACTTCTTAAGTAAGTCTCCAAACACCTGTTGACCACTTCTGTTTGCCCATCTGATTGAGGATGATAAGCTGTACTGAATTTAAGTTTAGTGCCAGCCAAATGAAATAATTCTGTCCAAAATTTGCTAAGGAACAATTGATCTCTATCCGAGACTATAGATGCTGGAAAACCATGTAATCTAACCACTTCCTTAAGAGAAATTTCAGCAACCTCCTTTGCATTAAAAGGATGACATAAAGGAATAAAATGGGCATATTTGGTAAGTCTATCAACAACTACTAGAATTGTATCCTTACCATTAGTTTTGGGCAATCTTCCAATAAAATCCGTAGAAATATCAGACCAAATATGAGTAGGAATTGGCAAAGGTTGTAATAAACCCTGCTGGACATAATGTGTTATGGACTCTTTTGTGGGACGCGTCTATAATAAACGCCCTAATTGATGTCCAGCATTAAAAAGGCTTAGGTTTTCTATTTTTATGTTGATTTGTTTCCTAGAATAGATCTTTCCTATTTTATGTTGATTCGTTTCCTAGAATAGATTTTATTTATGTATTCAGTATGGAAAGAAACCTAAATTATAGGTTTCCTATTATTGTATTAAGACTCGCCCTATTTAAAGGGAGGAGAGGAATAAAAACCCTAAGCCGATTTATATCAAAAATTATAGAGATCTAGAGCTCTCTCTTACAACGAGTTCTAAGGTTTCAACCTCCCTTCGACAAGCTTGAGTTATTTAAAAATAGGTCGTTCAAGGAATCAGAGTAAGGGAAGGAAAAAGGGAACGACAATTGACTTGGATTTTCCTGTCAATCGCCCTGTGACTCGATCCTTATTACGGGACCATAACAAATTGGTATCAGAGCCAAACACAATGGGCGATTCTAGCAAGAATGAAGATTTGCGATCCCTGCTGCAAGAGGCGCAAGCTGCGAACGATGCTAGGGTTGCTGAAGTGGAAAGGCGGCTGGGTAGCCAGATGCAGTAACTGTCGCTCCAGATGCAGGAGCTTCTTTCTGGAATTAATCGCGGTACAGCCACGACTTTGATGGGACAGCAAATAGCAACATCCAGCCTCCTGCGAAAGGAGTACAATCAGGCAGCGGGATGGTTCCTCGGTATACTAAACTGGATTTTCCGACCTTCGACGGTTCTGAAGATCCATTGATTTGGCTGCATCGGTGTGAAAAATTTTTCTCAAACCAGCATACACAAGAGGCGGACAAGGTGGAATTGGCTGCATTCCACATGCTGGGTGAGGCACAATTGTGGTACCATCAATTGGAGATCGAGAATCCTTCCATTAATTGGATAGGGTTTAAGAAATATTGCACTCTTCGTTTCGGACCACCTGCCCACAGCAACCCATTGGGCGAACTAGTCAATCTGAAACAAGTGGGGTCAGTTGAGGAATACCAGCGGCAATTCCAAGAACGCTTGGCAAGAGCAAGCAAGTTTGTTCGAGCCGACCAATACGTCAGTTTGTTCACTGCTGGGTTAACTGATTCTATCAGACTTGAGGTGGAATTGCATAATCCACCTGATTTAGCTCATGCTATGAATCTAGCTAGGGCTTTTGAAAGAAAACAGATAGTGTTGAGGGAAGCCACGACGCGAAGGGGGACTTGGCAAGGTAGCAAAAGCAATTATTCTTCCAATATAGCAGCCCCTACGTCTCAACTTTCTAGAGGCAGCACTACATTAGGAGGACATACTGAAACAAAATCAGCAAATCTGTCCACTTCTTTTATAAAGAAATTATCAAGGGCAGAAATGGCAGATCGGAGGGCGAAGGGTTTATGTTATAACTGTGATGACCCTTATACAGTTGGGCACCAATGCAAGAAACTCTTTTGGCTGGAAGTGGAGGATCCAATTGACACAGAATCAGCAACTGAAGTAGAACCAGAACCTGCAATTTCCTTACATGCTATCATGGGTCAAAAGAATGCAAGAACCATGCAAGTAATGGCTGTCATGCAGGAGCAGCCACTGCTGGGCTTGGTAGACTCCGGTAGTACACATAATTTCATTAGTTTAACCGCAGCCCAACGCTTGCAAATCAAAGCCCAACCCCAATCAAGTGTGAGTGTTTCGGTTGCTAATGGAGACAAAGTTCGAAGCACAGGGTTCTGTCCAGCGGTATCATTTTCCATTGATGATAATGTTTTTACTGCTGATTTTGTCATTATTCCATTGGCTGGCTTTGACATAGTGCTAGGTATCAAATGGTTACAAACATTGGGACCAATCCTTTGGGATTTTGCTTCACTCACCATGAGTTTTGCTGCGCATGGGAATCAAATTGTGCTTCAAGGGAGACGGACCAGCCCCACAAATCAACTCCATTTACTTCTTAACTCAGATGATTTTCGTGGCAAGCTGGATAATTTATTAACTGAATTTACTGATTTATTCCAAGAACCTTCAGGGCTGCCCCCTCTCTGGAATTGTGACCATCGAATCTGCCTGGAACCAGGATCTGGGCCAGTGGTTGTCCGACCATATCGTTATCCGCATTTGCAGAAGGATGAAATAGAAAGACAGTGCATACAAATGTTACAACAGGGTATCATTCGCCCTAGTAGATCACCATTTTCTTCACCAGTTCTGCTAGTCAAGAAGCATGATGGCACTTGGCGGTTTTGTGTGGATTATCGGGAGCTTAATGCTAAAACAGTCAAAGACAAGTTCCCCATTCCGGTGGTAGAAGAATTGTTAGACGAGTTACATGGGTCCAAGTACTTTACAAAGCTGGATTTGAGATCTGGTTATTTTCAAGTCCGCATGCACTCACCCGATGTTGAGAAGACAGCATTCCGCACACATCATAGACACTTTGAATTTCTGGTCATGCCCTTTGGATTGTCCAATGCACCCTCAACCTTCCAAGCACTCATGAATGATGTCTTCCATGCACACTTACGTAAGTTTGTATTGGTTTTCTTTGATAATATTTTAATCTATAGTAAGACATGGGAGGACCATCTGAATCATTTGCGTGTGACATTCGACTTATTGCGTGCCCATCATCTTTATTTGAAGCACTCTAAGTGCTCTTTTGGGGAAAACAAAGTGGCCTATTTAGGCCATGTAATATCTGCAGCAGGTGTGATGGTTGATACAAGCAAGATACAAGCCATTACTGATTGGCCTTAACCACACTCAGTCACTGCCTTGAGGGGATTTTTGGGTTTAACTGGATATTACCGCCGATTCATCAAGGATTATGGACAACTGGCAGCACCACTAACGAGCATGCTTAAGGGCAATTCTTTCCATTGGGATGAAGCAGCACTTTCTTCTTTTGCTCACTTGAAGCAGGCACTTGTTGCTGCCCCTGTGTTGCAGCTACCGAATTTTCAGGAAAAATTTGTTGTGGAGTGTGATGCTTCTGGTGGAGGAATTGGGGCTGTCCTTCAACAACAACACCACCCTATTGCATTTTTCAGCCGACAATTGGCAGAGCGACATCGCAAATTGGCTGCCTATGAGCGGGAATTAATTGGGTTGGCTAAGGCAGTCCAACACTGGCGCCCATACCTTTGGGGGCGTGCCTTTCTCATTCGCACTGACCACTATAGTTTGAAATTCTTGTTAGAACAACGAATTACCACTTCCCCACAGCAGCACTGGATTACCAAACTTTTGGGCTTTGATTTTTGTGTGGAATTCCGGGCTGGCAATTTAAACAAAGCTGCCGATGCCTTGTCTAGACGTCTTAATGAAGAGAAATTCTTGTATGCCATCAGTCACCCTCGTGCTATGTTATTGGATGCTGTCCGTGAGGAAGTGACAAACACCACTTCACTACAAGAATTGTACGCAAAAATTGTAAGCAAGGAGATGGACAATGTCTGGTCCATTCATGAGGATCTCATTCTTTACAAAGGCAAGATTTATTTGCTCCCTGCTTCTTCTTTAATTACAACAATTTTGTAGGGATATCATGATAGTGCACATGAGGGCATCCAAAAGACCTTACATAGGGTGCGAAGTGATTTTTATTGGAAGGGTATGAAACAGAGCATTGCTGATTATGTGGCTGCCTGCTCTGTATGCCAACAACACAAGGCTGAAAGTTTAAGCCCAGCTGGTTTACTTCAGCCCTTAGCTCTGCCTTCGCAAGTTTGGGCTGATATCTCTATGGACTTCATTGATGGGCTGCCGAAAGTTTGGGGCAAAATGGTCTTGTTTGTGGTGGTGGACAGATTTTCCAAATACGCACATTTTATCCCTATGGCTCATCCTTATACAGCCCCATGGGTAGCTCAGATTTTTCTGGAAAATATAGTTCGTTTACATGGGCTGCCGGAATCTATTACTTGTGATAGGGATGTGGCTTTCACCAGTCACTTTTGGAAGGAGCTCTTCCGCCTGTGTGGCACGAAGCTTGCATTATCTTCTTCATATCATCCCCAGTCGGATGGTTAAACCGAGGTTGTCAACCGCACAATTGAAATGTACTTGAGATGCCTTGTAGGCGATCGTCCTAAACAATGGGTTGACTGGATTCCCTGGGCCGAATATTGCTATAATACTTCTTTTCATACAGCTCTTCAAACTACACCCTTTAAGGTCGTTTATGGTCGTGACCCTCCTCGTTTATTGTCTTATGTGTCTGGCTCTTCTCGGATTGAGGCAATTGATAAAGCCTTGGTAGATAGAGACCTGGTTTTGCAAGAAATTAAGGGCCGACTTCAACAAGCTCAGTTTCGTATGAAGGAGTATTATGATAAGGGGCATCGGGATGTCGAATATGCACAAGGTACTCTGGTTTGGCTTCGTCTACAGCCTTATCGACAACTTTCTGTTGCTAGTCAGCCTCGCCATAAGCTTTCTCCTAAGTTTTATGGGCCGTTTAAAGTTCTCAAGCGCATTGGGAGTGTTGCTTATAAGCTAGAGTTGCCTTCCAATTCTAAACTTCATAATGTTTTCCATGTTTCTCTTCTTAAACCTTTCAAGGGTACTGCTCCTGTTTCAGCTCCTACCTTACCCCCTATAGCGGATGGCAGAGTTGCCCCAACTCCTGGGTCTATATTACGTGCTCGCCTCAATCGTGACACTTGGGAAATTCTGGTTCAATGGACTGGTTTGGATGCTGTAGAGGCTACTTGGGAGACTTTGGATCACTTTCAGCAAGCTTATCCAGAATTTGAACTTGCGGACAAGCTCTTTCTTCAGGGGGAGGGTAATGTTATGGACTCTTTTGTGGGACGCGTCTATAATAAACGCCCTAATTGATGTCCAGCATTAAAAAGGTTTAGGTTTTCTATTTTTATGTTGATTTGTTTCCTAGAATAGATCTTTCCTATTTTATGTTGATTCGTTTCCTAGAATAGATTTTATTTATGTATTCAGTATGGAAAGAAACCTAAATTATAGGTTTCCTATTATTGTATTAAGACTCGCCCTATTTAAAGGGAGGAGATGAATAAAAACCCTAAGCCGATTTATATCAAAAATTATAGAGATCTAGAGCTCTCTCTTACAACGAGTTCTAAGGTTTCAAGCTCCCTTCGACGAGCTTGAGTTATTTAAAAATAGGTCGTTCAAGGAATCAGAGTAAGGGAAGGAAAAAGGGAACGACAATTGACTTGGATTTTCCTGTCAATCGCCCTGTGACTCGATCCTTATTACGGGACCATAACATAATGCTTGAGACTTGTTTCTTTGACAAACATCACAGGCTGCCACAAATTGCTGAATATCCTTCTTCATTCCTTCCCAATAGATCAAACCAGCAATTCTCTTGTAAGTTCTGAAAAATCCAGTATGACCACCCATAGCAAAATTATGAAATTCCGAAAATATTAAAGATCTTCTAGCAGAATTTTTTGATAGCACTAACCTCCCTTTATATAAAAGTTTATTTCCTTGCAATTGATAAGGTGGATGAGCATTCGGATTCACTAACAAATCTTGCGTAATATTTCTCAATTTATCATCAGCTTGTATCTCTTCCTACCAATCATCCAAACCAGACAACTGTACAAGAGAAACTGCAGCAAAAATCATCTTCCTTAAAAGTGCATTAGCAGCTCTATTTTCACAGCCTGGCTTGTATTTAATTTCAAAATCAAAGCCAATCAATTTGGAAGTCCACTTAAACTGTTCTTCCCCCATCAATCTTTGCTCATTAAGGAACTTAAGACTTCTTTGATCAGTTTGTATGATAAAATGCCTTCCCATCAAATAATGCTGCCATTTTTGAACAGCCATCACTATTGCCATTAATTCCCTCTCATAAACTAATTTGGCTTGAGCTCTTTCAGGTAGGGCTTCACTAAGAAAAGCTATTGGTCTACCTTCTTGTAACAAAACAGCTCCCAACCCTTTACTAGAAGCATTGGTCTCTAGCACAAAAGTTTTTGAAAAATTGGGAGTGGCTAGTATTGGAAGAACGGTCATAGTAGTCCGGGATGAATCAAAAGCTTCTTGAGCCTCCTTACTCCAATGAAAATTATTTATCTTTGACAATTGAGTTAAAGGTTTAGCAAGTTTGCCATAATCTTTAACAAATCTTCTATAATAGCCCGTAAGCCCCAAAAAGCCTCTCAATGCCTTCACATCCTTGGGCACTAGCCACAACCACATAGCCTCAACTTTCGTTGGATCAGCAACCACCCCTTCTGCCAAAATAATGTGGCCCAAATACTCTAATCTTCCTTGACCAAAGTTGCATTTTTTTTTTTATTAACAAACAGTTTATGCTCTCTTAACATCTTGATTAATGCTGTATACCAAGATATCATCAAAGAATACCAACACAAACTTTCCCAAAAATGGCCTGAAAATATCATTCATAAGTGCTTGAAAAGTCGAAGGAGCATTGGTTAAACCAAAACGCATCACTAAAATTCATAATGCCCCTCATGAGTACGAAATGCAGTTTTTTTTAATATCTTCTTCCTTCATTCTAATTTGATGGTATCCTGACTTGAAATCCAACTTGGAAAAAATAGTTGCTGCTCCCAATTCATCCAATAATTCATCAATAATAGGAATCGGAAACTTATTCCTAACAGTAATTTTATTTAAAACTCTATAATCCACACAAAATCTCCAACTGCCATATTTTTTCTTCACCAAAATAATTGGACTAGAGTAAGGACTAACACTAGGTCTTATAATACCAGCAGTTAACATCTCATCAATCAACTTTTCTATCTCAATTTTTTGGTAATAAGGATACCTGTATGGCTGTAAGTTGGGAATTTCAGCACCTTCCATAAGAATAATTGCATGATCTTGCTTCCTTTCTGGAGGTAATTCCTGGGGCTCCTTGAATACATCATCAAATCCTTCTAAAACTTCCTGTACAGCAGCTGGAATGGATTCATTATCACTCGATACTCCTGTCATAATTTTGTATTCAATAAAGAACCCTTGACCTTCATCATGGAGAGCCTTCACCATTGATTTCAACGAAGCAACGGATCTGGACAATGTTGGTTCATCCCTTAAAATCAGCATTTCACCTTCAACCTCAATCTTGATAGTTAATTCTCTGAAGTTTGCCCTTATTTCTCCTAAACTTTCCAACCAATGCATGCCTAACACTAGATCAGCTCCCTTTAACTCAAACAGAAAAAATTCTTGTTGAATTTCCAGCCCTTGTAATTTCAGAACTACTTCTTGACAAACTCCCATACATTTGATTTTGTGCCTATCCCCTACTTCCACATAATAGATAGGTGTACTTGCTATAGGAATATTCAATTCTTGCTATGAAGTTATGAGATGCACCACAATCAATCAACACCACTACCTTTTTATTTCCAATTTCACCTCACAACTTAAGTGATCTTTTAGAGGTTAGCCCCATAATACTTTGCATGGACAATTGTAAAGCCTTCTTATCTTGGTCTTCCTCAATCGATAAAGAACCATCTTCTATCTCCCCATCCTTAATTTCTTCCATCAACATCACTTGAAATTGCTTATTTTTGCATATGTGGTCAGGACTATATTTTTGATCACATCTAAAACACAATCACTTCCTGATCTTTTCTTGTAATTCACCCTCTGATAACCTCTTAAATCCCCCTCTACTTCTGAAAGTACCATTTGGCCTATCAATATTAAACCCAACCCTTGTATTTTTCCCTTTGATGCACATTTTGCGTGCTGATTTTGGGCCGGCTTCCACAGTTACCGTCTTGGAAGATGGAGAGTTGCTGTGATTGATTACCATTTTTCCTCCTGTTGTAGATCCCTCAATTTTTAAAGCTAAGTTCTTCTCATTGATCATTTGAGCACAATCCGTCATTTCTGAAAGGGTTTCCACTTGATGCAACTTCAGTTCCGCTCTAAAATCCATTCAAAAATATTCCTTTGAGGTATTGCTGATCTGTACACCTCAAAGGACCAGCATATAACTCAAATTTTTCCCTAAAATCCTCCACCGTTGTAGTTTGTTTCAAACTCAACAGTAACTCGTATGGATTCTGCATCATTGTTGGCTGAAATCTTCGAATTACCGCTCTCTTAAAGCCCTCCCATGAAGGATTTATCGAACAAGATTCCACTATTGGAACCAACTTAATGCCTTACCTTCCAAGGCTATGATTACCGCTTGTAGTTTTTCTTCCTCCATCACTTCCTTGATTTGGAAATAGCGCTCGACTCTATTTACCCATCCATACGTGTCTTCTCCCGAGAACACCGGAATTTCAAGTTTTCTCCAATGACCAGCTGATTTAGAAGTTTTTGTTCCTTCAATATACCCACCGTTAACTTCTTTATTTCCCACACTATGATTTGCCTCAATATCTGATTTTTCTCCCATCATACTCCTAGTCAACCCTTCAAGAAGTTCTTCAATCTTCTTCATTTGGGCATCTTGAAATTCTATGCGTGTTTCTTGTATTTCTCTATCTTCTTCCATTTCCCTTTTCTATGCTTCTAAACCCCTTTCTAACAACTCCAATCTAGATTCCATCCTTGTAATCACCATGAAAATAAGAAGAAACAAAAAGTTTAAATTCAGTACTTAACTGAGATGTAGTCCTTCCTGCAAACCAGACATGCAATCAGCCAACTCCTCCTCTTCTTTGCTTGATTCCACCCAGATTTTCTTCTGCTCTGATACCAATTGATAAGAACAAATTTCTAAAATTCTGAATCTTGAAATAATTTTATTTATAAACTAAAAATTACAGATCAATACAGTACATTAGAGAGATCCTGATCTCTCCCATCTAAGCATTCACTCAAATGTCTCCTAACTTCCCTTCTCCCCCTCCTCCTATTTCTAACTAAGAGATAATAGAATTTGTAACTGAAAGAAACCAACACTTCTAACTGAAGGAAACCAACACAAACCAACACTTATAACTGCAAGAAACCAACAAGACCCTTAACTGCTCTTATCCTACACTACAGCTTTCTTTCTTCTAACATATACATGCTGTAATGGAAGTTTCCTAACACTTTCATAGTATGTAGGAAACTTTCTATGTGCTAACATTTAACTCTCTCTCTCTCTCTCTCTCTCTCTCACGCTAGAGTTTTAAATCATATAGCAATACATGGGCAATGTTGGTGAGAGGATGAAAACGTGGATGATGGTTATAAGCGGCAACCTCTGATACAGGATTGCTAACTTGGATGGCATTACTTTTATTGCCTATGCTTAATTACATGACTACAAGTAATATCATCGGAAATCTGCTTAATATCTGAGCATGTTTTGCAATCTAAATACACTTGGGAAGAACTTTCGTTAGGTCTATTCATTTCTGATAGAGAAGGTGAGATTGCATTTAGAAAGTTTGTCTGTGCAGCTGTATTGATCAGGAATCTGATGCTACAATAGACCAAATACGTACCTTTGTTGAAGTGCATAAAATGTGATATTTTTACTTAATATGTCAATAAAGCTTAGAATGATACAGTTATCAATATTTCTTAATGGTAGTTGATTATTTCTTTTTCTTTTTTTTTGGGATACATTCTGCAAGTAGTTACCTGGATTGTGGGATTGTATGGAACGCAGGACAGGTATGGGTACATGGTTTGTCACTTACTTTGGTTTGGGGTATGGGGGGATGGGTTTATTTAGAACGTTATTTTGGGACATGATACGGTTGAGAGTGATAGTATGGGTTTTCCATATATATGTTATATGTATATATAACTATGGACATGTTTTTAATTTCTAATTAGTAAAGGATAAGATATGGTTAATAAAAAGAAAGAATTCTCATCAAACGATAAATTAAAACATAAAATTAAATTTTAGTCTTTGTTTTGGAAAAAGGATTCTTAATAAATGCGTTATATTCACTTAAAGGAAGATCTAATTTTCAGCATTTGTTATAGAAAAGGAATTCTTGATAAATGCATTATAGTTCCTTAAAAAAACAAAACTAATGGAATTGGAAGGTTTGATTTTTGGGCTTTGTTTTGGAAAAAGAATTTGTAATAAATGCATTATATTCGCTGGAAAAAAACTGTTGGAATGTTTAATTTCCAGCCTTTATTTTGGAAAAGGAATTCTTAATAAATGCATTCCTTAATAAGTCCTGGACTCTAGGCTAAGTACATTGCTGTCAATCGTAAGAAGGAAGGTCTAATTAATGCTAGGAAGATGTTTGCTCATTTATATTAACAAATTGAGTCAAATAATTCAAACATGGACAAAGTGAATTCGGGATGCTGTAAATAGTGATCTAGGTCGAGAATGCACCACGAATTGGGTTGCTCGACCCAGATCAAAATTCCCTGGGGGTAGGGTGAATCAGGTAACTGTGTTTCTGCATGTGAATGTGCCAAGTAATCCATTCTTCTTTGGCATGCATATTCTAATTATTGAGAGAACATTTCTAGTTCACATTGCATCTAAAGTTTACTTGGGCATAGAAAAATGGTTGGACTAGGTTTTTGGTCAGCTGTTTTGACCAGGAACCTGACGCTACTATGCAACAAATATATGAGTTTTTTTTTTTCTTTCCAAAAGTGGAAAGTAGGTGATATCTTATTATGTCAATAGAGTCTCCACTGACAGAATTGTCTATATTTCTTAGTAGTAGCTAAATTTCTCTTTTCAGATACTTTATGCATGTGAAGGTGCCAAGAACTTGTGCTTATTTGGTTATGTAGTCTAATTAGTGCGAAAAATTGCAAAAATGTTTGTTGCTAAGAGATTTTTCCTACTGTGTATGATATTAATGGTATTATACATGGTTTAACCAATAGGATTCAGAGTAGAATTTTCGGATGAAATATATCCTAAGATGGCATTTATATATGTTAGAAGGATAAATGATACAATGTTAAAATTGTTCCTATTTCCATGTCTTCATCTTTTGGTTTTTGATGGAGGTTTACTGCATGTTAGTAGCTGTGGCAGACTGGCAACAAACATTTCATATGACAATGTTATCTGATCTGAATGACATAACTGAACACATAGTTTCTTTGTAAGCAACAGAATTGTCTGAAAGATGTCATATTCTCTGCAGGGTTCCAAGCGTCCAAGAACTGGGATGTCTGAATCAATGAGTCAACAGGGTATTATGACAAATGCTTCTGTGCAGGACACATACCAATCTGATTTTGGATCTGTTGAGGTTAACAATTCAACCATTACTGGGATTGCAAATGATGTTGGATCACATTGGGATTGGGATGATGATGATAGAGGTGTCTGCATGGATATCCAAGCACTTCTGTCTGAGTTTGGTGATTTTGGTGACTTCTTTGAAAATGATGCTTTGCCTTTTGGAGAGGTAATGTTTTCCCCTTTGTTTTGATAAATTACTTATGCAATGATGTGGTGCTACGCTTGACCATTTCTTAGAATGAAGTTCTCAGAGTTGATTGGTTGTGATGTTCAAAAGTTTTAGAACTTATAGGAATCATATAATTGACTAAAGAGTTCTTATCCTTGTGGTGCTGTAACTGTATTCTTTTTTCTTTTTTATTATTTTTTATTTTTTTATTTTAAACATCTTGCATGCTGGAAATAAAATGCATCTTCTTCTTTCTGTTACTTGTGATATCTTGCATGGTTGATATATAGCAAATGTTTATCCTTCTGTTGAATCCCAAAAATTGTAATTTGTTTTATAGTTATTTTCTTTGCTAATATGGTCATATGGGGTGCCTTCTCTTCATTAGTTTTTTGGAAGTCTATTCATGAATTTTGGTATAAGAACATCTAATGTCAATATAAATGCTATATAGATTTTTTGAATTTTGTTTCTTAATATTTTCCTATAGAATTCTTTGCTCATGTTTTTTTTATTTTCCTGCATAAGTTGCACCAATGTTTTAGCATTACCTTTCTTCTTGGTTTTGTTCTTTATTGATAATTTTCTTTACTTCTTATGGTTTGCCACAGTAAACTAATTACTATTCTTTCTTGGTGAAGCCCCCAGGTAGTGTGGATCCTATGTTTTCTGTACAGGATTGTGGAGATGTTGGTGGTAGTCCTTACACTGGGATAATGGATGTTGCAGATCAGATGGTTTTGCCTGGAGGCTTTTCATCTTTTGACAATTTCAATCCTCCTCCAGTTGCCATGGAGGAGTCTCTTACCAAAAGTCAAGAAGTCTTAAAGAATGAGATGTCTTCAGGTGCTGTTAATTCTACTCCAGTGTCTTCTGTGGGTGAGTTTGTCCACTTGATAAAAGCTGAGGCGCTGATGACATTTGCTCCAGAATATGGAGCTGTTGAAACCCCAGCCAGTGAGTTTTCAACATCAATTTTCAGGAGCCCGTACATACCAAAATCTCGAGAAGTTCAGAGTGCAACTTCAAGCTCAAAAAGTAATGTATACTGTGCAACACCACCTTCATCGCCTTGCATAGATGGATCGGATGAGAAGTCTGCTGTGGTTGTAAACCCAAAAGCATGCTCCAGCAAGCATGATTCTGCTGCTTATTACACAGTTGTAGAGACTGGGAAAGACCAGCATGAAAGAAAGATATATTCTTGCAACAATGGTGTTGTTCCTCATGAGGCAATAGTGCCTTCTTCATACCCTGGTTTCAATTCTACAAATGCTGTCAAATCTGTCCAGAAGAAAATGAGTGAAGCAACATTTGGCACGGAAAATTTTCTTGTATCTATGCGAACTGTGCTTGCCACAGAAGTTGAATGTGTTATATTTCAAGTTTCTATGTGCAGGTTTCGACATATTCTGTTATCTTCTAGCAGTGTGCCACCTATGGCTTTGAGTAGGTTAGCTGGAAGTACTGTTCTAAATCAGTTGCATAGTGAACCAAACACCACAAATTGTAACGTTTTTAACAAGTATGATGTGAAAAAGAGAGAATCAATACCTGTTAGAATAGCTGGTGACATTGATGGAGGACTGCTAGATGGACCACTTAATGCACCTGTAGGTGTTTGGCGCTCAGTTGGAGTTCCTAAAGGTGTAAAACCAAGTACATCTCCTACCATGGACATAGGTGCCCCTTTAGCACCACTTTCATCCAATGAAGAGGGAATGCTCTCTTATGGGCCAAGGCAACCACTTCAGGAATTCCTTGATGGCTTGGCATTACTTGTACAACAGGCTACTTCATTTGTTGATCTTGCACTTGATGCTGATTGCAATGATGGCCCTTATGGTTGGCTTGCATTGCAAGAGCAGTGGAGGCGTGGATTTGCATGCGGACCTTCTATGGTTCATGCAGGTTGTGGAGGAAGTTTGGCTTCATGTCATTCCCTGGATATTGCTGGTGTGGAGCTAATGGATCCACTTATGGCTGATGTAAGCTCAGATCTTTTGTATTTCAATGAAACTAAAGGCATCGCCATCCACCCTTGTCATACGCACTTGTGCGAATGTTCTCCGCTCTCCTTTCACTTTTTTTTGTTATTTTCTTGGATAGATTTCTGGCTAAACACTTTTAGGGGTCATTAATGCTGGTTAGTGTGAGGTTTGATGGTGGAGAAATTTTTTTCTTTTTTCCCATTTAAATATGTTTAAGTTTTATACTAGGAGTCAACTTTGTGATTGGGTTCTTGACTTGAGCTGTTGCCCTTTCCTTTCCTTTCTTTTCTTTTCTTTTTTTGAATCATAGGCTTGTGAAGTCTTTCTGGCCCTTTTTGCATGACATTTGCTGGTTCAGATAGTAGTATGACATCCCAATTAAACTGAAATAATATTGCGTCCAATCTATTACTTTCTTTCATGTTGCAATGGTTCTTAGGAAAAGTATCTTCTTTTTCAGGTTCATTCTTCATCAGTGATTAGTTTGCTGCAGTCAGACATAAGGACAGCCTTAAGATCTGCTTTTGATAGCAGGTTAGATGGCCCATTGTCTGTCACTGATTGGTGCAGAGGTTGTAGTCAATCAGTTGATGCAGGAACCGTGGGTGATGGGTATTCCACTAAACACCCCAGAGGTGAATTTAGAGATTCTTCAAGTACTGTTACTTTGTCTGTTGAAGCAACAAGCCCGTCTCAGTCATCTGTTATTGGATCCTCATGCCTGAAAGGTAGTCATTTGTTTACATTTATAGATGAACTGATATTCAAGGTTTTTGGTTTACCAACAGTTGGGTCACTGGTTTCACAGATGGAGCTAGAGTGGATGAGACAAACCAGAGGAGATCAAACCAAGAAACCTGCACTGCAGAGTCAGAGCAGCAGCTCAGGCCAACCGTATTTGTACTGCCGTTACCTTCTTTACTTGTGGGGTATGCCTTCTAATCCTTAAGGTTCTATTTTTGGTCTTTTTGTCATTTTTCACAAATTATTCAAGATCCAAATCAGCAACATGTTAATTGTGTCACAATTCTTGTTCAGTAATAAATACTAAAAATATCTACGTGTGATTTAATAGAAATGTGAACTTGTATCTTGTACCAGTGGCTCAGTTGAAATATTTATATTTATGGGGCATAAGACCCTGAGTTAGAGCTTGCCTGACACTCAAGGCTTGCAGTTCTTGCAGGCATCTAGGTTTTAATTACTGACTTGAAGTGTGTTTCAAATTCGTTGTTGCTAATTGGCGAAGAAAAGAAATATTGAAAATGTCTGTAGAATTCTGCAATTACTTCCCTCTCCAGATTCATAGCTCATTTGAAAAAATTGTATGGTTTACTGCTTATAATTCTTAGAAAAATTGCATCTCTAAATATCAAATATATACTTAAAAATTAAGCTTACCTACATCAATATTAAAAACTATTTTTATTTAAATTTTGAAATAAATGTAGAATTATTAAATAAGAAAATATTCTAAAAAAATCATAATAAAACTGAATATAATTTTGCATTTGATAGTTTTTTGTAGATAGTATTGTTATTATATTATTAGATAATTTTTTCTTTTTGTTTATAAATTTATTTGAAATTCTTTTTATTCCATTTTGATATTTTATTCCATATATTTCTAATTCTAATTTTGTATGCAATATTCATAATATTTTTATGTTCTTATATGCATAATAATTTTCTATACATAATAATATATTTACATATTGGTTTGTTTTCTATATTGTATATTTACTTCCTATAGATTTCTATATTCCATAATAAACTTAATCTAAGATTTTTTTACCATTTAATCTGCTTAATTAGAAATTAACTAATCCTAATCTAAATGAGACTTAACTTAATTATTAATTAAAAATAATATACTTTTTTAATGTAAAGGTGTTTTGGTGGTATTGGGGGGTGTAGGGTGTTCATGGTTTTTTAAAAACCTAAATGAATCATGCTGAAATGAATTTTTTTTTTTAAATTATAGGTTTGGGTATTAGGTAATATGGTACTAAATATTTTGGTACGGCTTTGATTTTGTAAATTTAAAGCCGAAAAAAAATTGCATCGAACCGAATGTTATATATAATAATTTATTAAATTATTTATATTGTATGTAAAATGATTAAATTCCTAAGCATTAACAATGATTTAATAATAAGTTGAAGAAATTAAAAAGCTAAGAACTTGTATGAAAAAAGGTAAATATTAGGGATTAAAGAGGAAAAGTATTCTAATATATATCATGCTCTTATAAGTAATTTCTTCACTTTTGTACATTTACTAGAAAATGAGATCTTTCCTTTTTTTTCTTTTTTTTTTTTAATCAGATTTAGGTTATAATGTGGTGAATCACTTTCCCATTTATTACATAATTTAAGTTTCATAAATTAACCGTACTTGGGAAGCCCCAACTAAAAAAAAAAAAAATGAAGCCCCAACTAAAAAAAAAAAATTTCACACACACTTGTCCATTCTAAATAAATAAAAAGTAAACTAAA
Source organism: Thlaspi arvense (assembly GCA_911865555.2). Classification (NCBI taxonomy): domain Eukaryota; kingdom Viridiplantae; phylum Streptophyta; class Magnoliopsida; order Brassicales; family Brassicaceae; genus Thlaspi; species Thlaspi arvense. Next base: position 27,372 of record CAJVSB020000218.1, read on the forward strand.
AAGTTGTTCTAGAAAGAAACAAAATTTGAATGAAAAAATTCTATGCAAAGAAATTTGAACTAAGCACGAGGCTTTCTTCCCATTAAAAACCTGAAATTAACAAAAAGTTTATCATTTAGAAACTTCAGAATTGAATTTCAAATTTCAAAATAGAAATTATTATATCTTATATATCAATTACCAACGAAAAAATAAGTGTAAAACAATCAACATACTCAAAAGAAAACAAAATTAAAGTTAAATTTGTAAGATACCAATATATTATATATAATAATTTATTAAATTGTTTATATTATACAAAAAATAATTAAACTTCTAATTATTTAATTATAAGTTTTTAATTAAGTTATTTATATTATACATAAATTAATTAATCCCCTAAGTTAATGTTAGGTTTTTAATTAAGTTGATTTATAGTTTCGTGTTAAATTTAATTAAGCAAAGTTGGCTTTTTCATTTATTTCTATATGATTTTTATCGTTTATTTCTAAATAACCTTTGTAACAATTTTTATTTAATTATTTAAATTAGTGTTTACCTGTAACATGATTGAGTTACTAAATTTTTATTTAGTCTTGATGGATCTTGAAATATAAAAATATGTATATTTTGTGGGATTTTGTGAAAATTTTATTAGTTTACTTAAATACTTTAATATGGTTTAAAAACCAAATTGTACCAAACTGAATTGAAACCAAATAAAACCAAAAACTGAAAAAGTTGGTATGGTATAATCTTATGAAAAAACTGAACTGTGATCACCCCAAGGGGGGTGTATTCCCTTTCAACAAGCCCTCAAGACAGCACATAATGGCAGGGGGTGTTTGTGTCATGTGAAACCAAAGCAGAGATGAGGTCAGAGTTATTTCGTTAATGTCAAGGGAGGTTTCAGTTATTGGGCTAAATTACAGTGAAGATCAGCACAATAACCCGCCCCCAACCCTTTGTGGGTACTTGAACAGCAGAGGTGATGACTGCGGAGCAGCCATCCAAACCTTATTTTTCTTTGTTGTCAAGACTTTACTTGTTTGCTTAATCTTTTAAGATGCTAATCTGTTCAATAGCAGTTGACTTCTGTTAACCTTGTCCAGTGCTGTATAAAGACCTGTTCCGCAGATTCTATCAGCTATCACTGCTTCATCAACTGTAGTTACCAGCATGATGTTAATTAGTTATACACTTGTTGAAATTATTCTGCAAGTGATCTGCTGAATTTCTCTATCCTTCACTTAATTCTAGTGGCTTGTTGGTGTCTCATTTTGCATAATTTTTCTGTTGTAAGATGGCCTTTTATTAGCTTTAATAGTTAAGTGTAATTGCAAGTGGATAAGGAGAATTTGTTTCATGCAATAGCTACCAGGATGATTGGCTCAAGACAGCAGCAAGCTCTCTGCAACTCTGGGAAAAAGCTCCTCTTGAGCCGTATGCTCTCCAAAAACCTGTAAGACATGGTGCCAATTTCAACAAGCTTTCTGTTGGCACATCATCAATAATTTCTCTATGATATACTGAACAAAAGAATACTACAAATTGCTATTTTGTATTTATCCATTCTATTCTAAAATGGTTTTTTGCCCCCTTATTCTTGGTTAATTGTTGCAGATGACTTACTGTGTTGTATGTCCTGACATCGATCCCCTTACGACTGCTGCTGCAGACTTTTTCCAACAACTTGGCACTGGTGAGTGTAATAAACATTCCAGACCCAAAAGAAAAAATGAAAGAAGTGTGATGGGAAATCATATTCAAGTTCGATTAACAAGTGTGATATTTGGATATTTGGAATCAAGTATGTTTTTATAGTTTTTCTTTTTGTTGAGTGAGAAATATGACATGAAATAGGGCTTCCATAATCATGTAGAAAAGGTTTTTCTTATTGGTGTTCATATAAGAACGTATATGCCTTCAATCTCCTGCAAAATGGCGTAACTGAACATGTAAAGAGCAGGTGTCTGGCCTAAGACTGATTCCATGTTTATTGCTACTCTGGCTTCAGATTTAAGTGAGAAAGGTTATTCTCTACTTATAGTGGTTATGAACGCTATGGTTTCATTATATGGAGTGCAAGGTTACCATTTGTTTTGTTACCTGTGAGGCCATCACTTGAATTATATGCCATCAATTATGCATCTGTAACTTCGTTATTTCTAATGCATTCATCATGTTATATATTGCAACACTTCTATTTTATTGTCATTTTTTGGTCTTTATGCTTCTGGCTAAACAGTGGACTCCATGTTGGATAGTGTGCCTGTCTCTGTTTGTCCTTTCCCCTGTCCATTTATTTGTATGATGTAATCATGTCTAAATTCTTTCACGGTTTGTTTGTTCCAGTGTACGAGACATGCAAATTGGGGACTCATCTGCCTCATACTGTGGGAAATCAAATGGAGATAGACTCTGGAAAGTGGTCATCATCTGGTTTTGTTCTACTTGACTGCCCTCAATCAATGAAGATAGAAAGTAATACTGCTTCTCTTGTTGGATCAATAAGCGACTATTTTCTATCACTCTCCAATGGTTGGGATTTAACGAGCTTTCTAAAGTCTCTCTCTAAGGCTCTGAAAGCTTTGAAACTTAGTTCATGCCTTGCCTCTAATCCAAAAGAGGGAAATAGTGGTCCTTGCACAGTAAGTGTATTAATCTTTGAATCATAAAATGTGATAATCTTTTCCTGTCGTTGTTGATAAGAAGATTGAAATTTATGGCAGATGTATTTTATGGTATTATATATTAATATGGATTCTTCTAAATCCTTTGATTGATCAATGTTCATAGATTGATACTTCAATATTTTTCTTGTTTGTTTCCTTTCTGACAAGCTTATATGGGTTTGGGGGAAATAGTGGTCCTTGTGTGGTAAGCAGCCACTATTAGTTAACTCATGAAAATAGGTATACAGTATCTTTCATGCATTTTCTTGTTGATTTGATGATAGAAGTACATGCCGGTTGTACTTCATTGTATTATATGTGAATAAATTTTTTTTAATCCTTGATTTTTCATGATTATTTAAATTGCTACCTTAATATTTTGTTGTTTGTCTCCTTTCTTACAAGCTTATATGTATTTATAATTACGGGGCACAACGCTCACCTTTTTCTTTGCTAAACATTATATGATATGTGATTTTGAAGGATGGTGCCTGCCACACCCTGCTTTAATGATGATCAAACACATATATAACAAATTGGCCATGGTCTGTGAATTAATGTAATTTTGTGTGGAAATCTCATGGATGTGTTTAGTTTTATTATATGATTATGTTCCTATCTTTTTGCTCTCCTTTATTTTATTTTATTACTCTTTTTTTCTTTTATTTTGAGAGGGAAAGGGGGCTTACTACCTCAATAGTTAGACTCACTCTGGCTGTTGCTATTGTGGACATCTCCATGTTTATTTACATACCACAGAGTTGTACACACTTTTTCCTTCTGTTCTTGGTTCATGCTTCTTGCCGTCTTGTAGTGGTCTCAATAAAAGAAATGATATGTTAAAATTGGTAAGTATGTTGCAGATGGTGAGTAATTGAAGGAATGGAGGGATGAAGATTTGGAAACTATAGCCTTATTTTATATTTTATGGGAATTGTGGATGGATTTTGGTTATGTAGGACTTCTAGGATTGGCATCATTAGATTGAAGAATTGGTGTTGTGTTTTAGATGTAAAAGATGAAATGTGGACAGATTAACACTTTCAGGTTGTAGGTTTTGCAGCAAATTAGGATATCGGGGTAGTTGGCCTACAATATGGGCTTTTTAGAAATCCCGCTCCTTTGCCATGGGACTTGTAGCAGGCTGTCTAGGGGAATGAAGCAATATCCAAGCAATAAGAATGGTTGTATTTTTTTGGGGAATGTTCATTGTACATTTCCCTTTTTTCATGCTTTGTGGCATCTCCATTGCTTTTGGTGTGTGGCTGGTTATAGTCTGATTAATCTCTCTTTGTCTAAATTGCTGCTTTCTTGAATTAGGTTATCTATGTGGTGTGTCCTTTCCCTGAACCAAATGCAGTCCTAAGGACAGTCGTTGAATCTTCCATTGCTGTTGGATCGGTGATTTTTTCGTCAGACAAAGAGAGGAGAACTATGTTGCATAATCATGTTGGGAAGGCATTAAGCTGCTCGGCAGCTGTGGATGAAGCATCAGTATCAAATGTTTTGACACTTTCCGGATTTAGCATTCCTAAATTGGTATTGCAGATTGTGCCAGTAGATGCCATCTTTAGGGTCACTAGTACAGCTCTTAGTGAGCTTGTCACTCTCAAGGAGATAGCTTTCACTGTTTATAATAAAGCTCGACGAATTTCTCGGGGAACCTCTACTGATGCAGTTCAGTCTTCCACTTTGTCTAGTAGATCTCAATCAGTTATGATGCAAATGACCTCATCAGTTTCAGGTATGTGGAAGGAGTGTATTGGTTCTCGAATTACAGGACCTTCCCTTCCGAGGGAGGGTGAACTCGATCCTAGTTTGAGGCCTGGTACTTGGGATAATTCATGGCAGTCATCAAGAACTGGAGGTTTAGGTTGTGATCCACACAAAATTGGAGATTTTATTCTTCAAGATGAAATGCATTACATGTTTGAACCACTATTCATACTTGCAGAACCCAGTTCTCTGGAGCATGGTGTCTTGCCTACGGTATCTAATCTAACATCTGACTCCTCAAAGCCTTTGTCTGATGACTGTAATAGTGGAAGCCTTGTCCAGAATTCAGTATCATCAGTAAGTGTAGATACTGCATCAAGCTCTCAACTTGATGGATCAGAGACAGAAGGCTTTCGATCTGGCCATCAAAAGACACTTCCAAGCCTTCATTGTTGCTATGGATGGACGGAGGATTGGCGTTGGCTAGTATCTATATGGACAGACTCTAGGGGAGAAATGCTGGACAGTCATGTATTTCCCTTTGGTGGAATTAGTAGTAGGCAAGATACTAAAGGTCTGCAGTCAGTTTTTGTTCAAATGCTACAGCAAGGCTGTCAGATACTGCAGGGATGTTCTTCATCTGATAATGGAGTTGTCAAGCCCAGAGACTTTGTGATTACACGTATTGGATGTTTCTTTGAGCTTGAAAGCCAAGGTACATTACTTCCTTCTAGCGGCTTAGCTTACCTAGGAATTCTGTTTAATAATATTGCAATTACTTTTTTGTTTTACTTTGGTGTACAGTCTTGAGCATGCTCTTGCATGTGACTTTTAACATATTTTTAACATTAATAATAATATATCCCCCCTTAATTGTATCCATGTTAAGTAGAATAACATGGATTATTAACAATTCAAAAGAATTTATATTTGTTGTTCCTTTTTTTTTTTTGGGAAGAAAGTAAAATAATTCACTGTGTCAATTTATATCTTACTTTAATGTGTTAGGGGTTAGTTGATCATTTCTCCAAGACTGATATAGGATATGTAAATTTTGTACAGTACCACTATTGCCAAAAGCTAGGGAGTGATTATTCTTTGTGCTCTTTATTTTGTAGAAATTTTCTACGTGGTTAATAAAATAAAAGCTTTTTAAGTGAAATAATATGTAATATGTCTAAAGACATATTGCTTGAATTAGGTTTAAATTAAATTTTTATTTCTAATTCCAAAATCTATAAAATTAGAAACTGAATTACCTCTTGACATGATTGGTTTAGTTCAGTTTTATAGTTTGATAAACTTTTAGCCATTGTGTCTTATAATTTATTTATTTATTTTTGGCACAAATTGTTGTTTAAATAGTAATAAATGAATTCAGTAAAATTGTATTAATAATTATTATTTTTTCGATGAACTAATGTTGGTTGAGTGTGTCATGGTATTATACTACATCTTTAAAAAATGGATAGTTATTGCATAAATAATCTTTATTCTTAACTTTTAGTAACAATTTATATATGTAAGTTTTAGTTCAGAAAGCTACTAATAGATTAGTGATTCTGAAGCTTCTGATTATGTTAATTAGTTATTTCAGTTTGAAGTAATATTTTATTCCTAATTATGTCTTTCACAGTTTCATTAAATTTTAACTTGCTTAAAATGACCTAAAAATTCAGAAAAATAAAAGAAATATATAGCAAATATCAATAAATATTTTAAGCTAACTTTGTTCAAATATAATGTGTAATGAAAAATTGCATGTAAATTACAGGATTTTAATGTTAATATTAAATTTATTGTCGTTTATTATAATGATGTCATACTTTTATATGTACTATAAATCATAGATGTGTGTGTATAGAATTATAGATTTTAGATATTAGTGTTGTTATATAGTTTTGAACAGAGTTGGCAACTAAAGAGATTGGGATATAGTTGGACCTTTACATCGGTATTTGAAAGATGTTAAAGACTTTCTTGTTAGCTAAATTTGTTCAATATAATATTTGATTAAATATTTTGTTTAAATTGCAGCAGTTTAATGTGAACATTATAGTTATTGTATATTATAATGCCATCTTATTTTTATATATTATAAATCATAGATACATGTACGTGTGTAGACACACGCGCACACAGAATTTTAGATTATTGACATTATTATTATTATTATATATTTTTGATTAGATGTTGACAACTAAAGAGATTAGGATATAGTTGAACATCTATAGAAGTGTTTGAAGGATGTTAAGAGACTCTTTCTTGAGGACTGTTGTCATAGGTTCTTCTAATTAAATTGGTACCTGGATATGTTGCTTTAATTAAAATAGAACTCTTAAATTTGAATTTAGAAAAAGGTTATTTTGGTTATTAAAAATATAAATTGAAGCGTCATTTTGTCAAAACAAAATGCTAAGCACTTAAGACTTACATAGAGAGAAGAAATTGAAGAGAGAGTTGGAAAAAAAAAGCGCGGGTCATTGAATTCAGTATGTACCTGATAATAACCTGCCTAATTAAACCTATTTAGCAGTTGGGCGGGTTCAGAATCAACCCTTTTAATTGCAGAAGCTGCTTTAGCCCACCAGAGTGCACCCAAACCTGCCCATTTGCCACCTCTAGTAGAACTCTCTAAATGCAAATGAAGAAGTGATTTGACGGATGAAAATCCAAATGTAGAAATTTTGTACTTAGTTTCAATAATATGTATGGCTCTATTGGTCGGTATGTAATAGACTTAACTCTTCAGGCAGAATAGATGAAGTGGAGAAATCTTTTAGCAGTCTTGTGTGATTAATGCATAGTCCTTTCCAAGACAGTTAAAGACCAGGTTTTGTCAATGGCTTGGAGTGTTGGGCAATTAAGAAATGATATGTTAGCAAAATGAGTATATTAGAATGGGAATGTTGAGGTTGACATGTGGTATGACTGGGAGATATAAAAATAGAAATGACCTAATTAATGAAATGAAAATGTTAAAATGATCTAGGTTTAAAAAAAAAGAAAAAAAAAGAAAGGAATCTGCATATGTAGATGCTAATAATATAAGATCATATGGGCCAAAATTAGGTTCCATTGGGATAATAAATAAATATTTTGACGAAAAATCTGTGGTAAATGGTGGTTTCTGTTGCTTTGTGAATATAGTTCTTTGCAATGACTTTTTCTTAACTAAAGCTAATTATTCTGAACAGAATGGCAAAAGGCACTCTATTTGGTTGGTGGTTCTGAGGTGAAAAAGTGGGCTCTGCAATTACGGCGATCAGCACCCGATGGTATGCTGGCTAGCAGTAATGGAACTTCCTTGCAGGAACAGGAAATGGGTTTAATTCCAGAGAGAACCATTCCTTCTTCACCAGGTCCTTTGTATAGTCCTCACTCAAAAGCTTCTGGTTTCATGAAAGGCAGTTTGGGTCAATCATCTGCTAGAAAGCAGCTAATAACTGGCCATCCAGGTGCAGACAACAGTAGGGGTTTGCTCCAGTGGGTGCAAAGCATTAGTTTCATCTCAGTTTCAGTTGACCATTCCTTACAGCTTGTTTTTCAAGCTGATTCATCCTCTCCTGGTAATTGTCAATTTTCTTTATTTCTATTCTCATGTTCTGCCATTTGTGTTGCCATTGTTCCTTTGAAATCTTCAAAATGGTACTGCATGTTGGAAGGCTATAAGTTGCTAAAATAAAGGCCCAAGCGTGTGAATCGACCGCTAGGCATGGTCATTTAATCTGCAATTGCAACATATGTAGGAGATTTTGTTTTTGTGGAACTAGGTAACTTATGTTGAGCATGGTGCTTTGTGACCATAAGCTTTGTCTCTTCCCATTAGGATACATGATGACAGGATGTGGCTATCTAGAAGTTGTGCAAAATTTCCTTCTTTCATATAGGATAATATAATATAGATCAAGAATCTGTAAAAATTCCTGGGCCAAGATGCCCCCTGCTTTGCTGGGGATGGGGAGGGGTGTCAATGTTTTCAGCTTTGCCCCTACTTCCCAAATATGTTGTTCTATGACCTTACAGTCAGAAAGGAGTGAAATTATTATTGATCCAAGGCTCATCCTCTACTTCTAGAGGGCCTTAAATTGAGTCATGGATAGTTTGGGAAATTAAGGTGATTGGTGTTGAACTTTTGTTATAGTTAATATGTGGATATGTGTTGGAGATTACTTCAAACTAGTCAAGACCAATGCTAAATTTAGTATGAATGGATCATTATGCTACTGAAGGAAGAATGCTGAATAATCTGAAATATTTTTCAAGATCGTGACCATTGAGACATGAAAACTCAACTTACACTAGTTTCTGGCTTGGGAAGCATAGTTAATGGCTGATCTATCAGGTATGTGTGTAAGTGCAATTCCTTGCTGAGTGTGAATGAAAATAGAGAATTGGGAGGTGGCAATGGATGTGTCCAAGAAAAATAATTTTCAGCACAATGTTCTCAAGAATTATCTTGCACGAGGGTGGGCCTTGGTGTGTCATTTGAGTTTGTTCTTTTGCAGCTTGAGTCATAAGATTAAATTGTGGAAGCAATCAATCTACATGCAAGGTTGCTTAAATTTGATTCCGCAACATTCTGCATTGTGGTAGTTTTATGCACTAGCCTTTCTCTTGCTTCCTTTTTTCTGTAAGATTAATATATTAGACCCGACTGCCCAATATTTGTATCAATATTTCCTCTTCCCTGCTTTTCCTACTTATGACATCTTCGAATCCTAATATTTTGTTTGCAGTGCTAAATTGGTACTTAACCTATTGAACCCGTGTGCTTATTTTGCAGGGAGTACTCAAGGTAGCAGCACAGGGAACCTGTCTGGTTATCTTGAAGGATTCACTCCTGTTAAATCTCTTGGGAATGCATCTGCCTCTTATGTTCTAGTTCCTTCTCCCAATATGCGCTTCCTCCCCCCAACTCCACTGCAGCTTCCCACATGCCTCACCGCAGAATCGCCTCCACTTGCCCATCTCTTACACAGCAAAGGTTCTGCAGTTCCCCTCTCCACGGGGTTTGTGGTATCGAAAGCTGTATCTTCTGTGTGGAAAGATTCTAGGAGCAATTCAAAGGAAGAATGGCCCTCAGTTCTGTCTGTCAGTCTTGTTGATTATTATGGAGGCAATAATTTTACCCAAGAAAAGAATCTTAGGGGGGTTGTCAAGCAGGGAGGGAGAGTTTTAAGCTCCGAAGCTAGAGATTTTGAAACAGGGCCCAATTTGATTCTCGAGACTCTAGCGGCTGAACTTCATGCTTTGTCATGGATGACTGTTAGCCCAGCATACTTGGAAAGGCGAACTGCGCTGCCCTTTCACTGCGACATGGTTTTAAGACTGAGAAGGCTTCTTCACTTTGCAGATAAAGAAATCTCCCGGTGTACATGAAAACCACACATTAGGTGAAGCAAAACTGATCAAATTTCCTCTGGAAAGTTGGGCTGTCCACTATACAATTCTCAATTTGAGGACGTGGTTTTGAGCTGATGCTACTTCAATCTGTCAATTTTCTTCACCAACCAGGAAGTAACCTTCATAGGTCCAATAAAAAATTGCGAACGCTGTATCCTATGAAAGGCAAGACTAGGATCATCGCTACATGAGCTGCTGTATTAGTGTGCCAGTATTATTGTTTATATATCTAGTTGTAACATGAAATTTGCACATATAGTTCTAGCCTAGTAATTGGCTACATTTTTTTTTACAACTTTATTCTGGGGATTTCCCATAATTGCTTAGTTTGGGAAAGAGTCATACAGATTTAGGAGTAGAAATAGGAAAGCAGATCTGAGGGGTATGTACATAAACCTTCAGAAAAAATTTAGTCTCAGCAAAGCATGATTTGGTAGGACTAATTAGTGTGAATGTGATTGTCCATTGCTTGACTGCATCTAACTGTACCAGAGACATTAATGTAATCTTTCATAAGATGATGTGTAAAACTGTGGCAAAGAGGGGCTGGTTTATGGATGACTGCTCATTTACTGTTGCATTTTAAAAGCTGAAGAATAAGGATGTGAAATGCGTCTATTAAGTTATACGTAGCGTTAGGCTGGTGAGCTCTACGTTATAGATTGCTTGCATTAACCGGGTCCATCTAATTTTAAGCAGTGGCTTCAGAGTTTGAGTTGCTTCCTTTTGCTGCCGTTTCTTTCTCTTGTTGTAAAATCCAATCAGATAGATTTCAAGTCAACAGTAATTGTGGTTGGGGAAATGATGCTTTATTGTATCTAATATGAGAATTAGCGTCATGCTCTGACCAGAGAGTGATGCCAATGACGAGAGGAGATCTCCTGGATGCCTTCCCGTGACAGTTCGCAGTGCCACCACCACAAAGAAATACACATTAATTTCTCTAAATTTTAATTTGGTCACAGCGAGCAGCTCACAATCCTATTCCAATGCCTTCAATATCCGGTTCTCAAGGTGCAAGACAAGCTTCATTCTAGAAAGCTAACTTTTTAATAGAACTTTTTGCAAGTTCTTTTTATTCCTCGTGATGCTGTTAAGATGTCAAAATTTTTTTTTTATATTTTTTAGTTTGATTTATAGGAAAAGAGTTATTGTGAAAGGGTGCTCTTCAAATCAAATTTATCTTGGAGTTGCACTTTTTCAGCTCTGAACATCTCGCACATGAAGCCAAATTTCGGATGGAAAGGCAAACTCAAAGATTTGCAAGCAAAGCTGCATCAATCTAACGACAAACAAAACACAGAAAACACAAGTTGCTAATGGGAAAGTTTCCACCCAAAAGAAAAGTTAACTTCCTATTTATTTGTTTTTTTTTTTAACCTATTGGATCCCCACCAACCCAAAAAAAAAAAAAAAAAAAAGGGATTGGATTTGAACATCCTATCAGGGAGAAGGTCCAGCCCAGAAAAGATGCTGGTGACATCAGGGTAGCAACTCTTCCATTAACCCTATCAATACCATGTGTGTGTACATCGCTACAGGCAACCTCTACTCTTTTCCTCTTCGCATTCACCTATGGCAGCAGAAGTAGAACGATCAACCCGTACTTGACTAGACCAATGCAATGAGCCCCAAAGACATGGTCATGCGGTATCAGCTGTTCTTGGGGGAGAGAGGAATTTACGAACTTTGTTCATTTCCTCGCAATTTTATGTCACAAACCATGGTGTCGTCAAATCCTACACGAACAAAAAGAAGTCAAAACTTAATTTATGACGAAGTATTTAATTATTCTTATCCGGGGCAAAAATTATCCCATGGTGTCTGCTCTTACATTTTGATTGGACGAATCGAGATATAACAGTCTTGCCTGCCAAAATCGGAGACAAAAGCTTGCAAATTTGAGTTTGGTAGGACGTTGTTGGATCCGCGACGGACCCACTTGAACCAAAGAAGGATTTTCACTAGACTTTTGTGTTTTCTCCCACTGACTTTATTTGCCCATATATTTCTCAACAATTGAGTTTTTAAATTTTTAAAATTGATGTAATGGTGGAAATTTAATGTCAAAAAGATGGTGTCTAAATTGCAACTGAACACAAATTTTCCTCTTAGTATATGCGTTTATATATGTAAATATACATTGTCCTACCCATTTTTTTCAATATCCATGACTAACGGTTCTTATCCGCCGAGCCCATGCTCGTTCAATGCCTTCGTCATCGATTCTCAAGTTGCAAAACAAGCTTCCTCTTTCCATGTACTCATATACCAAGAACATGCTTTTTGTAGTGGCAGCAAAAGTCACAGAGCTATGCTATATTCTTGTGCTGTATACTCGTCAACATTTGTACCTCGTTCCTAAAGCACTAGTCAAACCTGCTTCTCTGTCTTTCTGGACGGTAAGTTTATTCAAAGCAACTACTTGGTCGTCGAGAATCTATGCTTTGTAAATACTGAATTCATAGCAACCACGAAGCATACTGCTGCGTCAACCTCAATCAAGTAATTGAAGGACATAATTCTACAGATTGTGAGTTTTATACAATAAAATCATGGGAACGCATTTTTATTCTACAGTCACATAGTCCTTTCTGCTAGTTGTTATTGATGGGATTTGCAACGAGTGTTTATGAGCAATTCACAACTAATAATTATGGGTAATTTAAAATACACAAACAATTACACAAGGCACAACAATTTTTAACGTAGAAAACTCTTTGAATGTAAAGGATAAAACCACATGAACTCTCTCCGGTCCAAGGAAAAACTCTACTATCAAAATATTAATGTTTACAGCAATTACAATCTGACACAAGTAATCCACAACCAAAATCTCAATCACACTTCCAAATTATTCAATAGATAATAAGGTTATGGAAAGATATCACCAAGAGCAATTGCTGTCAACACAATCTGAGCACCTTTCGGTTGTTCAAATGCAATCTCCACCGTTCAAAATAAAGAACGATGAGTCCAAAACATGCTCTTCAAAAATCAGCTCAGTCAAACCACAAATGACTTTCCGATCAGTAAAGATGATGAAACTAGTTTTCTGATAGAGCAACTTGAAAATAGATTGCGTTCGAGCCATCTAAACTCAATGATTTTGACAACCAAATCGGATCTTTACCGTTCAGAATCAAGAACCACAAGCGAAGAATAGCCACTCCAAATTTGAGCTCGATCCAACGGTGAACGAACTTGAAAACAGTAAAAGAGTGAATTGAATATAGAAAAATTTCTAGAAGAAACCTAGAAAATGATTTCTATAAATTACCCAAAACTTGATGATTCAGATTTCTGAACAAGATCTTCACCGTTCACATTCAAGAACAAAGGATGAAAAACATCAAGTTCAAATTTGAACTCGATCCAACGGTGAGCGAACTTACAAATGCAAGTTCAATGAGCTGAATGCTTGGAAAAAAAATGGCTTCTCTCTCCCTTGGTGAGCTGCACCTCCTTCACTCTTCTGGTAGGCTACAATTTTTCCTTCTAAACCTAAACACATGAAAAAATACAATATATATGTAAAGGGTTTGAAACCCTAGTGGGATTCACAATTTTTTTTTTTTTTATTCCCTTCACATAGGAGGGAACCCAACAGCTATTGGGAGTCAAGAAGTTGCCTTTTCTGCCTTGGTCCTGTTCCCTTTCCTCAACATGCAGTCATGATTTTTGAGGCCATTCATTGCCTTCATACCTTTTGGGTCGCACTCACAAGATTGAATAACAAATGGTGGCACATATGTAACAGTTCGGATTCATTATACATGACCTAATGAAATAAATAAAAAATGAATTTCATGCAAACTGGGGAAGGGGGGTTGATGTGCAAGTCTTGATTTATTGATCCAATCAATTTGTACAACTGTAATCTATTACAATGACAAAAACTTGGTGCCCCCATTAAAGGGCAAATGTGAAGAAGTAGAAAATTCAAAGAGAGACTATAATTATAAAACCCACTCATGATTCACCAAAATTGAAGTTGAAGGACATTCTAATTAAATTAATTCATCCTTTGGCTTCAACTTCACATTAAGTAACTGTATGAATGATTCTCATGCAATCTATGTACAATTGGATAACTGTAAAACTTACTAAGGTTCCTCTGCCGCAAAACAATCATGTTTTTGGTCCTCAAATCCTATGAATGGACCCTCTTTTGAAATTAGTTTACATAATTTCATGGAGTATTACCTATGGTGTTATTTGAGCTAAGACTATGTTATGCTTTCAAATCTTGCAAAGGATTACTAGAAAATGATAGCTCTGCCAATGAGATTACCTTTTGGTGGTTGCAAAGCTTGCTTTTTGGATATGAAGTAAACCAATTTCCCCTTCAGTCTTATCAGAGCACTATGATGATGTGGAAATAACTATGACGACTGAGCATCTCAAACTTCTTATACTTGATACGAAGTGTTTATTTGTCTAATTGTATACATGAAATAAGAATTCAAAACTCTAAAAATATTAATTATTTGTATATCAGATAAAATCCGCTTAGGCATGATGTAGTTCTTCCAAAGAAATTGCACGAAGAGGTGTAGCCATGGCCTTCTTGGACGAGAGGAACTCCTGAGACACATTTAACATTGTTGGTCGAGATTTGGGCCTGGAATGTAAGCACGCAAAAGCCATTTTAGCAACAAGAACAAGTTCACCTACAACCACAGGATTAGTTGGAAGAGGAAGACGTGGATCCAAAATATCAATTAATTTCATGCTCAACATAGAAGGCGATGTCAATGACGAGAGGAGTTCTGTCGGATGCTTCCCCATGATAGTTTCCAATGCCACCACCCCAAAGCTATACGCATCACATTTTTCTGTCACAACCACAGTGTAGGCAAGTTCTGCAAAATAAAACCATCAACTTGGCTTACTCTTTCAAAGAAATTAGTAGAACAATAGAATAATGTTGATACCTGGGGCGATATAACCTGAAGTTCCTGTAACTATAGTTTGATTTGAGGAATCAGGATAGAGTAGTCTAGCTGTGCCAAAATCCCCGATGGCAGCCTCCAATTTTGAGTTGAGTAGAACGTTGTTGCTGTCTCGATGAACAATGGGCGGGGTGCAATCATGATGCAAGTAGGACAAAGCATGTGCTACTGCTTGAGCAGTGTTTACCCGTTGAGTCCATCCTAGTTCAATGGCTTCTTCATCAATTCTCAGGGTGTAAAACAAGCTTCCTCTTTCCATGTACTCGTAGACCAAGAACATGTTTCTATTGTGCAAGCAGAAACCATACAACTTCACTATATTTCTGTGTCGTATATTACTCAACATTTGCACCTCGTTCTTGAAACACTTGACAAAAGCTAATTCCTCTGTTTCAAGACGGTGAAGTTTTTTCAAGGCAACTACTTTGCCATTGGGCAATTGTGCTCTGTAGACACTGCCATAGCTGCCCATTCCAATGCAATATCTGATGTCGAAGTCATTAGTAGTCTTGATGATGTCTTCATATCCAATTTTTCCATCAAAATTCCAAATCGAGCAAATATCCCCATTCTCAGTTGTTCTTTCCACAGTCGTTTTTCCTTTAGGCTTAATCCACTAGATGAATGCTAATAGAAGTAAGGCTGCAAGCACTATAACAAATACCAAAATGCTAAGCGAAATAATAAGGGCTAGCATCATGGATTTCTTCTTTTTGTTACATTTTGCGTTCTGACACCCTTGTTGAAGTGCGTTGGATGAAAAGTCTTACACATTTTCCTATGAATTGGGAGTAAAAGAAACTAGGAACTTTGCCTGAGAGATTATTGTGTGAGAGATCTAAGGTTTTAATATGATAAAATGCTAATCCACATGGTATTGCTCCATTCAAATGATTGTAGTTGAGATCCAAGTCAATCAAATTTTTAAGATTCTTCATATTTGAAGGAATTGGACCATTAATGTTATTGTGACTAATTTTAAGATATCTCAAATTCTTCAAGAGTCCTATTTCTCTGGGGATGGAACCGTCAATGTCATTTTTACTGATATCCAGACATGCCAAGTTGGTCAAATGACCAATAGACAGGGGAATGGAGCCACATATGCTATTTTGAGACACGTCGAAGTAGCTCAGTTGGCTAAGATTTCTTAGTATACGAGGTAAATAGCCCAAAAACAAATTATGAGAGAGATCGAGGGTGACAAGTTGGCTGAGACTTCCAAGTGCATCAGGTAAAGCGCCCGCAAGATTATTATGAGAGAGATCGAGGGTGACAAGTTGGCTGAGACTTCCAAGTGCATCAGGTAAAGTGCATAAGGTAAAAGGCCCAAAAGATTATTATGAGAGAGATCGAGGGCGACAAGTTGGCTAAGACTTCCTAGTGTAGGATGTAAATTGCCAATAAGAGAATTATGAGAGAGATTAAGGGCGACAAGTTCGCTGAGATTTCCTATGGTAAGTGGTATCACGCCCTGAATAGAATTAGACGAGATATCAAGGTGGGTGAGTTTTGACAGGGTACCTATTGTACCTGGGATGAATCCTGCAATGGAACACCCTCTTAAAACAACCACTTTAAGGTTTGGTAAGTGACTCCAACTCAAGTTCTGAAGTGTTACATGTTGCGGATATGAAATACTAAACGAGTCACATGAAAGATTTATTTGAGTGACGTTTCCTGCATTATTGCAAGTGACGCCTTTCAACTTACGGTGATTATCTGAAGAATTATTTCCCCACCAACCACTTTTGAGCAGAGCTTTGGCCTCCATTGATGATGACGGCATCAGCTTGGCAAAGACAGTGAATGAAGTCATAAGGCAGATTGTTGATGCCATGAGTAGTATCGGAGAGACAGAGGATAATGCCTTATTATTACTCATAATGTTAAAACACAATGAACATTCATACTCATTCCTCATATCAAAAGGCTTTTATAGACAAGTTCTGGCGTGTAAAAAACTCTTTTCCCATGGCTTTGCTAATTGCGGCCGAGAGTGAAGCGACTTTTGGTTTTGGATATCCATCCCGTGAGAAATACGTTCCAAGCATAAATGTCCGGACAAAGACTTGAAAGACAACGGTTCAGAGACTTCCAGCCCGGCAAAACTTGGTTTGGTTTAAAAAATATTTCAAAATTATGGTTTAATTTGGTCTAATATCTAAACCAAACTATTTTATACCAAATTAAAATTTTAAAAATATTTCTCTCCTATAAATATATATATATATTTACACACATATATATATATTTATATGAATATATAAATATTTATGTATATGCATACACATACACATTCTTATATGTATATATCTATAAGCACATATACACACACAAAAAAAAAAAATTATATAGTCGTATAAGTATAAATATATCTACTGTACATATATATAAGTATATATATGTGTGTGTGTGTGTAAATATATGCATAAATATATAAAAATATATTTATGTATTTGTATACATATATGCAGACACACACACACACATATACACATATATGCATACACGTCCATATACATTCATATATAACAATAAAAAATTAAATAAATAATTTTTTGAATAATTATTAAATAATAATAAATCAAATTTAAAACCAAATAAAACTGAAATTTTAGGTTGAGTTTGGTTTGTATTATAATTAAGTTGGTTTCATTTATTTTGGTTTTTAAAATATTTAAAGCAAAAAAACTAAAAAATTAAACTTAATTATAAAAAATCAAGTTAAAACTATGATTTGCATAACCCTATTCTAATGTATAAGTAGAATATATGAATGGCAACTATTTGGCTTTCGTGGCAATATATATTCCTCAACTTACCAGATGTTATTAGCACAAGAGTCTAAAAACATTTATTTGATAAAATAAAAAAAAAATTAAAAGTTTTAAGTGTTCAGATAGTTAAAATATTAAATTTTTAATTTTCTTAATTTTTGGTTGCATATATAACTGAGAATTTTTAAATAAAAATTACTTCTTTTATTCATATAAATATTCAATATTAAGTTGTTTCACTTGTAAAAAACTCTTCGCTTGACTTTGTTGACTAGTACAGAGAGTCAAGCGACGTGTGCTTAACTCCGGGAAGGAAGACGAATAATTCACCCACCCAAGACTAGAAAAGCAACCCGTCTGGAGACTAATTAAAAACCGACTTTTTGAATCACCAAAAAGAATCGGCTGGAAGGCGTTCAGCTATTCGTCCTCTAGCTTCCAGTTCTACCTTTTCCTTTTTTATAAAAAAAGATAGTTGTATATAATAACTGACAATTTTAAATAAAAAGTACTTATATATATTCAATATTACGTTATTTCACTTGGAACTTATACGAATTTTAGTTAATTTTTAAAATTTAAATGATTGAGATACAAATTTTTTTATGATACATATTTACGAAATATTTTTGATTTTAATAGTCTAATTATATTAGTAATCAATTTTAGTTGAGAGATTTCCAAAGATTGTCTTAAATAAGTCCAAGATTTCCCATTTTTTTACAGGAGTCCTAAGAGTTCAAGAAAAAGCAAATCTTGTCAATTTTTTTTTTTTTTTTGACTAGAGTAGGTGAAGTTCCCATTCCATTTAATTCTATCTAATTCTCACAAGTCACAGCAGCAGGAGTAGTCAATTCTATTTTTTTTTTATATTACTGCATGGCAGATTAGTAGCTTGTATTTTGACCTGATTTATTTCCGGTATTATTACGAAATGATTATTCATAAGAGCCTTGAAGGTTTCACTGTACATAGAAAACACACAGTGAAGTACGGAAATGCTGATCTAGTACTTACTTTGTATCCATGCCCCACGTGGGATTGGCGTTGATGGATCAGAGACAGAAGGCTCAATCTGGCCATCAAAAGACACTTCCAATCCTTCATATATATATATATATATGGATATATATTGGATAACAAAAGGGGCCCAAGTCCGAAGAAAATTGACTACAAAGAGTTGAGGGTGAAAGTCATAAGGACTTCCTGGTTAAGCATGTCTCTCAGTGCAGCGAGAGCATATGTTCATTCCCTTTTTTCTGGCTCTATCCAAAGGCTAATCTTGGCCAGCTGATTAGTGCACCTATTGTTTCTTCTGTTGATATGACTCAATTCAACGTACCATTGCTTTTGTAACATGAGAATGATCCTAGAGGCAATGTAAGCAACCTTTGGTCTTCCTCTCCGCTTACAAGTGATTATATCCATCACTTCTTTAGATCTGACTCTAGCTGAATCCTTTTATAACCCAAATTCCAAGCAAGTTGGAGACTCTCTCAAATGCCCCATGCCTTAGCCATCAAAATCAATGACTCACCAATGACTTAGTCCGCGAGCCGCGATCTCCACCGTACACGTGGGGGGAGGGAGACTAGTAATATTATTATATTCGCCTCACTATAAAGGTCCCTCCAATCCCTCAAGTTATCTGAGACTTTGTGAGAAAACTCCCTTCGCGGAAGGACCTCATATTTACGAGAATGCCATACTTTCCTGTCTCTGCATTCCTAGCAATCAAATTTAAAATATGGCAAGCCTAAAAAATTAAGAGGGAGATACCCTCTATAATAATATACAATCTAAGGTCCAACTCTTCTTACAACCTTTTTTTGCAAAAAGAGAAAAACAAAGATCTTCTGGATTGGACCCAGAAGAATGTTGTCTTCTTCTTCGTCGAAGATAATCTCTTCTCCTAGATCCAGAGTCCTGCGGCCCAAGGAATTACCCATTAAAAAGAGGAGGCTGCTAATTGTGGATTAATGCCGCTACGCGGACCTTATTCTAAAGCAATCTAGTTGGGGTGGCAAGCGTAAATGTAGAGTGGATGAGATTCCAAGCCCTCTGCAAGAGGGCGGAATGAATTTGGTCCGTGCAAAATCCAATACACTGCAAGGTCCTAGCCCAATTCAGTCAGAATTGTATGGATGTGTAATTCTTCCTGAACAGTAAATGTTACAGAGAGTTGCGGGTCAAGAGTTTCTTCTCCACATGGCGTATATGGATCAGTCCCAGAATATATGAGATGGTGTTCCCCGCCATAGTCAGACGTCTCCAGGTGAGGGCATAACATCGCCTAAACGACTTGGGAATTATTTCCGTTGAATTGTACTGTGACACTATTAACACTGTATTGCGTGATTACAAGTCGATAATCACGTCTTATGTAAACATACGTGAATCAATAAATTTTATTGACTAGTAATTTTTGTAACTTGTTTTCTCTTTATTGGACTTAATTGAAATTTACGTTCCGTAAATTAATTTTAACTTTATTCCACACTGTGCAAACTCCAATAACTTAAATTAATATTTACTTTTATTCTAAATTTATTACAAGTATGGGCAGACGAAAAACCATCTGCCATCTGTACATGTGCAGTGCAATACTGCCTAACCCGCTATCCACTCTCACCGGCGCCCTCCATGTTCATCATATCCGTGAACGCCAGCAAGCCAGAGAACAGCAAGTCCAACTCCTGTTGCAAGTCGTTAATCCACGTCACTAAGGCCACTAGACCCAAGTCCAAAGCCTTGGAACTGATGACGGCCAACAGCGTCCGAATATCGTAACGGCTGCCGAAAACTTCCAACTCAATTGTGGAGTTGTTGGAGTTGTCACAAAGAGTTACGGGTCAAGAGTTTTTTCTTTACATGGCATATATGGATCAGTCCCAAAATACATGAGGTAGCGTTTCCCGCCATAACCAGATGTCTCTAGGCGAGGGCATACCGTCGTCTAGACGACTTGGAAATTATTTCTGTTGAATTGTACTGTGACACTATTAACACTGTATTGCGTGATTACAAGTTGGTAATCACGTCTTATGTAAATGTGCGTGAATCAATAAATTTTATTAATTAGCAAAGACTAATCCTTGTAGAGTAATCACATTGTTGAATATTATGATGGAATGGGTCTCCTGCTGTAGCGGTGTGCAAAACCAAATCATTTAATCAAATTAAACTAAAATTTAAAATTTAGTTTAGTTTGTTTTTTTCAAATTGGTTTAATTTTTTTAAAATTGGCTTGGTTTAAAAAATATTTCAAAATTATGGTTTGATTTGGTATAAAATCAAACCAAACTATTCTAAATCATAAATCAAAATTTTAAAAATATTTATCCCCTATAAAAAAATATATATATATATATACACACACATACACACATACATATATTTATATGAATATATATATTTAGGTATATGCATACACACACATGCACACTTATATGTATATATCTATAAACACATACAAACAAACACACACACACACGCACACAAATTTATATAGTCGTGTAAATATAAATATATTTACTGTACATATATATGCACACACACACACACACATAATATATATATGTGTATCTACATATATGTATATAAAAACATAAATATATGCACATATATTTGTATATTTATACATACACATATATACATAGATACATATATATATATATACACTTCTATATATACATATATACATACACGTCAATATTCATATATATATAATTATAAAAAATTAAATAAATGATTTATTTAAATAATTTTCAAATAATAAATCAAACTTAAAACCAAACCAAAATAAAATTTTAGGTTTGGATTACAATTAAGTTGATTTGGTTTATTTTTATTTTAAAAATATTTAAACCAAAAAAACTAAAGAACTAAACCTAATTATCAAAAATCAAATCAAAACTATTGTTTGCATAATCCTATCCTAGTGTACAAGTAGAATATATGGATGGCAAGTATTTGTCTTTGTGGCAATATATATTCCTCCACTTGCCGATGTTATTAGCCCAAAGAGTCTAAAAATCTTTATTTGATAAAATATTTAAAAAAAAAATGAAAGTTTTAAGTGTCCAGATAGCTAAAATATTAAATTTATAATTTTCTTAATTTTTGGTTGTATATATAACTGAGAATTTTTAAATAAAAATTACTTACTTTTATTCATATAAATATTCAATATTAAGTTGTTTCACTTAAAATTTACACAAGTTTTAGTTAATTTTGTAAATTCAAATGATTGGATACGTAGCTTTTAATTTTAATAGTTTAATTATATTATTAATCTATATTAATTGAGATATTTCCAAAGACTGTCTTAAATAAAACCAACATGTCCTTCCTTTTAGAGGGGTCCTAAATTTCCGATGATTGTTTGTAAAATTCTGGTGTGTAAAAAACTCTTCTCTTGACTTTGTTGACTAGTACAGAGAGTCAAGCGACGTTTGCTTAAGTCCAGGAAGGAAGACCAATAATTCACCCAGCCAAGACTAGAAAAGCAACCCGCCTGGAGACTAATTAAAAACCGACTTTTTGAATCACCATGAAGAATCGGCTGGAACACGTTCAGCTATTCATCCTCTAGCTTCTAGTTCTACCTTTTCTTTTTTTTTTTTTCTAATAAAAAAATTAGTTGCATAAAATAACTGACAATTTTAAATAAAAAGTACTTTATATATATATTTCACTTGGAACTTATACAAAATTTAGTTAATTTTTAAAATTTAAATGATTGGGACACTAATTTTTATGATACATATTTATGAAATATTTTTGATTTTAATAGTCTAATTATATTATTAATCAATTGTAGTTGAGAGATTTCCAAAGACGGTCTTAAATAAATCCAAGATTTCCCTTTTTTTTAATAGGGGTTCTAAGAATTCAAGAAAAAGCAAATCCCGTCATTTTTTTTTTTTTTTTGACTATGAGTAGGTGAAGTTCCCATTCCATTTAATTCTATCTAATTCTCACAAGTCACAGCAGGAGTAGTCATTCTGTTTTATTTTATATTACTGCATGGCCGATTAGTCGCTTATATTTTGACCTGATTTATTTGCGTTAATTATTAGAAAATCATAATTCATCAGAGCCTTGAAGGGTTCACTGTACACACAGAAAACACCAATGAAGTTCCTCCGTGAAGGGCGGAAATGCTGATCCATTACTTTGTATCCATGCTCCATGTAGGATTGGCGTTGATGGATCAGAGACAGAAGGCCCGATCTGGCCATCAAAAGACACTTCCAATCCTTCTTCTTCTTCTTCTTCTTCTTCTTCTTCTTTTTTTTTTGGTAATCCCAAGCCAAAGAAAAAAGACTACAAAGAGTTGAGGGTGAAAGTCACTGGGTTTCCTGACTAAGCATTTCCCTCAATGCATGGGGAGCATATGTCCATTTCTTTTTTCTTGGCTCTATCCAAAGGCCAATCTTGGCTAGCTGATCAGTGCGCCAATTGTTTCTTCCGTTGATATGGCTCACTTTAACGTGTCATTACTTTTGTAACATGAGAATGATCCTAGAAGTAATGGAAGCAACCTTTGATCTTCCTTTTTGTTCACTAGTGATTATATCTACCATTTCCTTAGGGTCTGTCTCTAGCTGAATCATTTTACAACTCAAATTTCAAGCAAGTTGAAGACCCTCCCAAATGCTTCATGCTTCAGCCACCAAAATTGATGCCTCACCAATGCTCTTAGAGAAACCCCTGAACTCATCTCTCCCAATCCCATTTTAGAAGGCTCCCACAACTAGCCTTCTTCTTGATGGAGTTGTAGGCTCCATCCATAATTGGCTTTGCCCATCCCTCTTTCTATAGGCTCCACCTCTTGGGATTCTCTCTCAAGCCTTGGGATTCGAGCTTCCTTCTAAAATCTGTGGCTACTATCAACTAGCCATCAGTTGATGACCCTCCTCGAATCACTCGGTTTATTGAAAGTTCCATAAAAAACCCTTATGTTACTCCAATTCCATAGAAGCCAAGTTGTAATAGCCCACCTACTTGCTCTCTTTCTAGTTAGGAAAGCCACATCAACACCATTAATGTTAGAGACCATCTACTCCCGAGTCTTAAGTATAAAGAAACTAGCTCCTAACCTTAGGAGAACAAGCTCCCTCCACACCTTTATTGCCACTAGGCAATCCATAAGAACATGGATAATGGATTCTTGCACATGACCGCACTCTTTAATTCTCAGATCACAATTAATCCATTTGCCCTCCTCTCATTTGTGTTTAGTCTACCATAGAGGGCTAGCCAATAAAACTCCTCACTCTCTCAAGGACTTAGAGTTTCCATACCCTCCTCTAGATCTCATCTCTGGTAGTTTGATTGTCATTAAAGAGATTGTGGGCACTCCACACACTAGAATCTCCATCACTCTCCCTTAGCTAAATGATCCTGTCCAATCCCAAATCCAAGGATGTGGGAGGACTGGCTTAGATTCTAGCAACAATTGCAGGTTCAAGAAAGAATTGAAGCTTATCCCAATTCCATTTTCCACTGGCCGCTATCATCTCATACACTCTACAATCCATCACCTATTGGTAAGAATCAAGCTTAAAGTCTTTAAACTTCACATTCGTGTCTAACCAATTGTCCTTCCAAAAGTTGATTGTCCTTCCATTGCTAACACTCCACAAGTCGAGACTCGAAAGAGTATTCCATCCCTGAACTATATCTCTCTGAAGCTTGGACTCTGAGGGTTTTAGGGATATAGAAGTCAACTAATCACACTCTTTCTCGTACTTGCCCTTAAGCACTTTTATCAAAGGTGTTGAGCCCCTTTGTTTGATCTTCCAATTGAGCTTCATTGTGCAAGCTCTATTCATCCCTTGCATACTCTTCATACCCATACCTCCATAAACCTTGGGAGTGCACATGGTACTCCATGACACTGAGTAAGGCTTTCTAACCTGATCTTCATGTCCCTAGATACAATTTCTCTTTAACTTCTCTAGCTCTTTGATGCTAGACTTTGGTAATCTACACACTATCATAAAGTAGGTAGGTATTGACCCAATCACCAATTTGGCTAGCTTCACTCTGCTTGCCAAGGAAAGTTGATTAGCTTTCCAACCTGAAAGTCTTATCTTGACCTTGTTTGTCACGTAGTTGAAAGCTTTTTTCCCAATCTTGCCATAGAATATGGGGGTCCCTAAGTATATACCCAGATCCCTTGACTTAGTAAAACTAGAGTGCTCCATAATTAGCCTTTGCATGTCTCTACCCATATTTATAGAGTAAACTATGCTAGACTTCCCTTTGTTTATCTATTCGCCGAAGGCCCCACAAAAACTATCCAGGCACCAACGCACACAAACAATTTGCTAAATATCTACCTAGGCAAATAGAATAAGATCATTTGCAAAAAAGAGATGGGACGCCTTTGGACCCCTATAACCCACCCACATTGGTTGACAGTTGGCCGCCTAGATCTGTACTTCTATCAATTAGGAGAGCTTTTCCATGCACATCACAAAAATATAAGGTGAAATAGGATCCTCCTACCTCTGGGCCTTACTTAGTTTAAAGCTCTTTGTGACACCTCCATTCTAAAGGATGCTCATAGTTGCTGACATGAAGCACCTCATAATAACATCCATTAGATTTTGAACCATCCCAATTTCTTTTAAGCTCTAATGAAACTCCACCGCATCTTGTCATAGGCCTTCTCAAAATCAATTTTAATGGCAAAGAAACTTTTCTTTCCCTTTAATTTTCCCATTGAATGGAAAAGCTTCTTAGCTATGATAATGTTGTCTTGGATATATTTGCTTGGAATGAAGCTCTCCTAATTGGGCGAGATAATCTTAAGGAGGATTGTCTTGATTCTGTTGGCTAGGACTTTAGTATTCCCTTTGTACAAAACATTACATAGAGAGATAGAACTGAACTGGGATAGCAACTTCGGTCTATCCTTCTTAGGGATAAGCACCAGAAAAGTGTTATTGATCAAACCAACCTTATCGTGACCCTCCAGAACCATTCTCACAAAACTTGTGACCTGATCACTCGTAGTAGGCCATAGCAGTGTGATAGAAAGTGGCCAGGAAGACATTCGACCTTGGTGCTTTGATTGGCCCCATGTTGAAGAAAGCTTCTTTAACCTCCTCCTCAAAAACTAGGCGGTTGAGAGCTTTAAAACCGAAGATGAAATAGAAGTAAAGAAGGTGGGAGAGAAGGAGTACCTTTTTAAGCATCAGAATCTTATTCCTCCGCTTCTTTCCTAAAGTTTTTAGGTGGTAATATCGGGGATTTCTGTCTCCCTCATTGATCCACCTCATCCTGGACTTCTAGTGCTAGAATACTACATCTTGAAGAAGAACTTGACTTAAATCAAAGTTAAGCCTTATTTCGGGCTCTTCTAGGAAAGAGTTTTTCCTCTTGCCTTCTACCACCTTTCGCTGCCTTCTGTTGGATGTCAACCAACCTAACCATCAGCTTTTTTTTTTCTTCTCTTGTATGCGGCCAAAAACCTCATTATTCCAAACTTTTAAGTTCGTAGCCATCTCCTGAATATTTCTCAAAAGCTCAGTGGAGTTGTTCTAACACCTCTAGATACAACTTCGACAATCCTTATGAATAGGGGTGTTCAAAGGTTCGGTTTGGTTTTGGACCTTTTCCAAATCGAACCAAACATGCATATCTTAGACTTTTTTGGACATAATCGGTTTTTTCTCTTCAAAAAAATCGAACCAAACTGAATCGACCAAAGTCGGTTTGGTTTGGTTGACCTTGTAAGTTTGGTTCGGTTTTACACAGCCTCACCCCTGATTTTACATCTTGAGCAAGATGATGCAGGGGTGCTCACCGATCGTGCAGGTGTTATGAGGGGGAAACGCAACAAAACTAGAGAAGTAGGGGGAAAACGCAAACTAGAACAAGGAGGCAAACCAGAACAGAGAGGTAGTGCTCACTAATTGTGCAGGTGTTATAGAGGGGAAATGCAACAAAACTAGAGAAGCAAGGGGG
Organism: Thlaspi arvense; assembly: GCA_911865555.2. NCBI lineage: Eukaryota > Viridiplantae > Streptophyta > Magnoliopsida > Brassicales > Brassicaceae > Thlaspi > Thlaspi arvense. The sequence continues at coordinate 53,865 of CAJVSB020000218.1, forward strand.
AAACGCAAACCAAAACAGGGAGGCAAACTAGAACAGAGAGGTGAACAAGAGAGAAGTGAACAGGAGAGGCGAACCAGGCGAGCCAACAGAAAGGTGAACCAGACGAGCTACGTTGAGCCAACAAAGAGGTGAACTAGGCGAGCTGCATCGAGCCAACAGAGAAGTGAACCAAGTGACATGCGCCCAAATCCCAAATGCGCAGCCGAGATTCATTAGTCGAGCTATTCGGTTTGGTCGAGCTGTTCCGAGAGGAGCTGTTTGGAGAGGAGTTGTTCAGTTTGGTCAGTTTGGTCGAGCTGCTTACAGCCAAGATCCATTCGTCGAGTTGTTCGGAGAGGAGCTGTGGCTACATGTGCGACCGTGAGAGAGGGGCGCTAGGGAGAAAAGAGAGCTGATATAATATGTATATAAGAAGACAATTGGTTCGGTTTGATTTGATTTGTCTTTGGCACAAAACCGAAAACCAAACCAAACCGATTGGTCCAAGGGTTTTCAAAACCAAATTAAATCGATTCTTTTTGATTTTATTCGGTTTTTGGTCGGTTTGGATTGGTCCATTTGGTCTGGTTCAGTTTTGAACACCACTACTTATGAAGTGTCCAAGTTTGATCAAACCTGAAGAGTCTAGCCATCTCCCTACAGTGCTATGCATGTCCCTTTTAACATATTTTGAACTCTAATAATAATATATATACCCTTAATTATATCCATTTTGTCAAGTGGAATAACTCAAATTATTAAGAATGCAAAAAAAAAAATTACATTTTTAATAAAGAAAATAAATCAATTCACTGGGATAATTTATTTCTCACTTCAGTCTTTAATATGTTAGGCGTTAGTCGTTCACTTCTCCCATACTAATACATGACATGTAAAATTTGTACAGTACCTCTATGGCCAGAAGCTAGCGAATGATAACTCTTTGTGTTCAATTCTTTTTTTTTTTGTTTTGGTAGAAAATTTCTACATAATTAATAAAGTCAAAGCTTTTTTAAGTGAAATAATATGTAATATATATAAAAACATAATGCTTGAAGTAGGTTAACCAACTTTCAAAACAAGAAGTCCAAACTAAGTTAAATTTATATTTTTAATTTCAAAATCTCTAAAATTAGAAGCCGAATTACTTTTTTGAAATAATTGGTTTAGTTTAATTTTATAGTTTTATAAACTTTTAGCTGTTTAGTCTTACAGTTTATTTGTTTTTGCACAAATTGTTGTTGAAATTGTAAATAAATGAATTCAGTAATAATTATATTAATGGCAATTATTTTCTTCATGAACTAATGTTGGTTTAATGTGTCATGGTATTATACTACATCCCCGCTTACCTTTAAAAAAATGATAGTTGTTGCATAAATAATTTTCATATTTAAGTTTTGGTAACAATTTATATTTGAAATTTTTAGTTCAAAATATATTAGATATTTTGAAGTTTCTGATAATATTATTTAGTTACTTCAGTTTAAAGTAATATATGTAGGGCTGTCAATGGAGCAGATTTTAATTCGAATCCGATCTGAATTCGATTTGATTATTTATGATCTTTAACCGATAAAAAATTCAATCAACATAATCTGATTAAAAAAATTCATAATTTGAAATAAATGAAGTGAATATGGATCTCACTTGATCCGATCCGTTAAATATCTGAATCTGATTATAATATATATATATATATAAAAAATATGTCATATATGAATATTATATTATATATACACACACACACACAATATGTACATACACAACTATTATTGTATTTATATATGGATAAATTTTAGAAAAAGTAAATAAGGTGCGCTATAATTTAATTTATAGAATTAAACAAATTTCATTGGACAAAATGTTTTAAATAGAAATAAATAATTTATATAATATAATTAATTTTAATATTTTCGTTTCCTTTATTTTTATTCCAAAAATTTTGTGATTGAATAACTCATTATTACTTTTAATTATTCAAATTTTCTAGTATTAATTTCTATAAAATTTATTAATTACATACTTCATTTGTTAGATTTTTTTTTTGTTATTAACCTTTGTGTGGATAAATGGCATAATATTTAATATAATTTTTGTATTAAATTTACCTTTTTTTAGTTATACAAAAGTCTTGGTTAATATAAAAAAAAGAAATTTTAAAATAACATTTACACTTTTCCATCACATATTATGAAAATAACCATTAAAATAATGAGAATTTTCAAATATAATAGCCATTATATTTTTAAAAATATTTTTTATTTTAGTTTTAAGAATTTAATTATTCGGATTCGGATTATTTTTTTCAGATATCGGATTGTTTTTGGATTCGAATATAGTAATACTTATTATACATTCGATTGGATATCGAGTCGAATTCGAATATAATTATTATTATCGAATTCAGATTCGGATCTATCATGATCCGATCCGAATCCAAACCATTGATAACCCTAAATATATGTCTTTCATTCTTACATTAAAATTCATAGTTGCATTAATGTATCGATCAATATTTTAAGCTAACTTTGTTCAAATACAAATATTTAGGGAAAAATTAATTACATGTAATTACCAGAATTTTAATTTTAATATTTAATATTTTATTGTACTCTTGGCAGCAGCACAAGGAACCTATCTGGTTATCTTGAAGGATTCACTCCTGTAAAATCTCTTGGTAATGCATCTGCTTCTCATGTCTTAGTTCCTTCTCCCAGCTCCACTGCAGCTTCCCACATGCCTCGCTGCAGAATCTCCTCCACTGCCCATCTCTTAACACCGCAAAGGTTCTGCAGTTCCCCTCTCCACGGGGTTTGTGATGTCGAAAACTGAATCTTCTATGCGGAAAGATTCTAAATTTTTGTTTAATTTGTTTTTTATTTGATTTAGATTAATTTATATTTATTTAGAACTTCATTTAGATTTTAATTTGTTTTTTTATTTGATTTAGATTAAATTTATATATTTATTTAAATTTCATTTATATTAGATTTATTTTGATTTTGTTTGAAAAAAAGACAAGATTATCTTGAAGGAATCCTCACCTTGTGGAAATTTATCACTTAGAAATCTCACCACTCCAAAAACTCTTCATTTATAAATAAGAGAACTTTTCATTGAAGAAGAGGGGAAAATTGACAAAAATTTAAGAAAAATAATAGATTTTAAGAGAGAAATTTTTAAAAATTCAGTTGAGTGGAGAGAGGGAGAAACGGAAGGATTTTAACTTGAGATTAGGAAATTTTGCATCAGCTACCCTCCCAATTGCTTCTAGTACCACCATTGTCGCTGAAATCTTTCCGGTGTATCAATCAAGATTTCTCTATTGATAAATGAAGAAGACAGAAATTCTAGGTCTATTATAAATTTACGATTTTATCCATTATTTATTCTTTCATTCAATAAAATTCCTTTGAGTTTTGGATTTGTCTCACATGTTCTTCTATTGAGGCAAAAAATACTCTGAAAAAATACTTACTCCGAAAAAATACTGATCATTCTAGGAGCAATCCAAAAGAAGCATGCCCACCAATCTTGTTCATTATTATCGAGGTGACAACATTACCCAAGAAAAAAAAATTTTGGGGGTTTGTCAAGCTGGAAGGGAGAGTTATAAGCTCCAAAGCTAAAGATTTTGAAACAAGGCCCAATTATTCTAAAGTCGCCGGCAGCTGAACTTCAAGCTTTGTGATGAATGACTGTTAGCCGCCAGCATACTTCGAAAGGCGAACTGTACTGCCTTTTCACTATGACATGGTTTTAAGATTGAGAAGGCTTCTTCACTTTGCGGATAAAGAAATCTCCTGGTGTACACGAACCGCACATCAGGTGAAGCTACATCTCAAGGAAGTTGCTCTGGAAACTTGGGCTAAATCTCAAAGAAATATAAAACGAATTTCACGCAAACTGGGGGAGGACGGTTGGTGTGCAAGTCTTGACTTCTTGATCCAATCAATTTGTACAACTATAATCTATTACAATGACAAAATCTTGGTGCCCCCATAAAAGGGCAAATGTGAAGAAGTAGAAAATTCAAAGAGAGACTACAATTATAAAACCCACTCATGATTCACCAAATTGAAGTTGAAGGACATTCTAATGAAATTAATTCATCCTTTGGCTTCAACTTCACTTTAAAGTAACTTTATGAATTATTCTCATGCAATCTATGTACAATTAGATATATGTAAAACTTGCTAAGGTTCCTCTGTTGCAAAACAATCACGTTTTTGGTCCTCAAATCCTATGAATGGAACCTCTTTTGAAATTAGTTTACATAATTTCATGGAGTATTACCTACGGTGTTATTTGAGCTAAGACTATGTTACGCTTTCAAATCTTGCAAAGGATTACAAGAAAGTGACTTTGGGTACCCAGCTCTACCAATCAGATTACCTCTTGGCTGTTGCAAAGCTTGCTGTTTGGATATGAAGTCAAACCAATTTCTCTTCAGTCTTATCAGAGCACTATACAGTGATGTGGTAATAACTATTATTAATGTTTGGGCATCTCAAACTTCTTATGCATGATACGAAGTGTCTATTTGTCTATTTCTATACATGAAATAAGAATTCAAAACTCTAAAAACATTAATTATTTGTATATTAGATAAAATCCACTTAGGCATGATGTAGTTGTTCCAAAGAAATTGAACGAAGAGGTGTAGCCATGGCCTTCTTGGATGAGAGGAATTCTTGAGACACATTTAACATTGTTGGTCGAGATTTGGGTCTGGAATGCAAGCATGCAAAAGCCATTTTAGCAACAAGAACAAGTTTACCTACAACCACTGGATTAGTTGGAAGAGGAAGACGTGGATCCAAGATATCAATTAATTTCATGCTCAGAGTAGAAGGCGATGTCAACGACGAGAGGAGTTCTGTCGGATGCTTCCCCATGATAGTTTCCAATGCCACCACCCCAAAGCAATACGCATCACATTTTTCTGTCACAACCATAGTGTAGGCAAGTTCTGCAAAATAAAACCGTCAACTTGGCTTACTCTTTCAAAGAAATTAGTAGAACAATATAACAATGTTGATACCTGGGGCAACATAACCCAAAGTGCCTGCAACTACAGTTTGATTTGAGGAATCTGGATAGAGTAGTCTAGCTGTGCCGAAATCCCTGATGGCAGCTTCCAATTTTGAGTTGAGTAGAATGTTGTTGCTAGATATGTCTCGATGAACAATGGGTGGGGTGCAATCATGATGCAAGTAAGACAAAGCATGTGCCACTGCTTGAACAGTGTTTACCTGTTGAGTCCATCCTATTTCAATGGCTTCTTCATCAATTCTCAGGACGGAAAACAAGCTTCCTCTTTCCATGTACTCGTAGACCAAGAACATGTCTCTATTGTGCAAGCAGAAACCATATAGTTTCACTATATTTCTGTGTCGTATATTACTCAATATTTGCACCTCGTTCTTGAAACACTTGACAAAGGCTAACTCCTCTGTTTCAAGATGGTGAAGTTTTTTCAAAGCAATTACTTTGCCATTGGGCAATTGTGCTCTGTAGACACTACCATAGCCACCCGTTCCAATGCAATATCTGATGTCGAAGTCATTTGTAGCCTTGATGATGTCGTCATATCCAATTCTGTTGGTTGTGTCTTAAGGACCATTCCATAGTCGTTTTTGCTTAAGTTCTGGTCGGTTAGGTGGCTGAGTTTTGTTTTACTCAGTCAACAAAAAAGTAGGAGTTTGTTTTGTTCAGTTCCTATTTTGTTGCTGATTAGTGGGATAGTGGTCTTTGTCAGTTGCTAAGTTAGTGCATTTAGTTTTTTTTTTTTGGTTATTTTTTAAGGTTATGTACTCTTCTCGTATCAATCAATTTTTCAGTTGAAAAAAAACCAATGATTTTCAGTTCTATTCTTCTCTCGTTCTTCCTGCAAATTAAAAATACAAAACAATTTTTCTGCTCATCTGCAGAAAATTGAAACAACAGTGGTATCAGAGCCCTATTGATCTTAAGGGACCTGTGAGAGAGTGCTAATTCGAAGAAGAGCAAGAAAGATGGAACAAACTGGTGTACCTGCTGCTGCCTCATTCTCAACTATCACAGCTCCAATCTTTAATGGAAACAACTACCAGGCATGGGTAGTGAAGATGCAAGCTTTCATGGAGGGTGCAGACCTATGGGAAGCTGTGGAAGAGGACTATGAGATTACTGATCTACCCAACAACCCAACTATCAATCAAATCAGGTACCATAAAGAGAGGGTGACCCGAAAAGCAAAGGCAAAATCTTGCTTGTTTTCTGCTGTCTCCTCGACCATATTTACTAGAATCATGAAAAAGGATTTAGCACATGATATATGTAATTATTTGAAGGAAGAGTACCAAGGGGATGAGAGAGTGAAAGGGATGAAGGTGCTGAACTTGTTAAGGGAGTTTGAAAGGTAGCAGATGAAGGAGAGTGAATCTATGAAAGAGTTTGTTGATAGGCTAGTTGATATAGCCAATAAAATAAGGGTGCTAGGGACTGATATAGATGATAAAAGGCTAGTTCAGAAGATTTTGGTTGCAGTGCCTGAAAGGTTTGAAGCAACCATTGCTTCCCTTGAGAACACTAAGGACATTTCAGACATCAAGCTTGCTGAAGTCTTAAGTGCTCTACAGGCTCAGGAGCAAAGGAGGCTTATGAGGAATAATGAGCCTATCGAAAGTGCCCTGCAAGCCAAGTTGAAACTGAATATTGCAGAAAAGGGAAGAGGATGGAACCAGAATAGAAGACATGGTGAGGCCAGTCATAGTCACAGCCAGGGAGGTTCAAGTAGTGGTGGACATGACAGGAAGTGGAATGCAGTTCCATGTAAGGATTGTGGGAAGAAAAAACCACCCTCATTTCAAGTGTTGGAGGAGACCAGACGTGAAGTGTAGGAGGTGTCACAAGATGGGCCATGTTGAGGCCATTTGCAGGGAGAAGCATCAACAACAGTAAGCTGAAGGTCAAACTGCAGTAGCTAGTGAAGTGGAGCACCTGTTTGTTGCCTCTTGCTTCATCTCAAATGCATCTAGAGATGGATGGCTCGTGGACAGTGGTTGCACCAACCATATGACAGGAAATGAAGGGCTATTCAGCAATCTAGACAAATCTGTGAAGTCTAAAGTCAGGATTGGCAATGGAGAACGCATAGAAGTAGAAGGCAAAGGTGATGTAGTGCTTGAAGGTCCTGGTAGTGCTAAGCCTATCACAGAAGTTATGTTTGTGCCAAAGATAGATCAAAACCTGCTGAGTGTGGGTCAGTTAGTAGAGAAGGGATTGAAGGTTGTGTTTGAGAAGAGTGAGTGTGCCATAGAAGATGAGAATGGTCACATCTTTTTTAGGATTCCTATGAGGAACAAGTGTTTTACATTTGATCCAGTTGATGAGAATCATGAAGCCATGAAGAGTATACAAGATGTGGAGGAGTTATGGCATAAAAGACTGGGTCATTTCCATAGCAAGGGGCTGCAATACTTGCAGCAAAATGAAATGGCAGTGGGGCTACCTATGTTGCAGAAGGAAGTAACCGGCTGTAGAGCATGTTTGCAAGGCAAGCAAGTGAGGATTCCTTTCAAAAGGTCAAATTGGAGGGCCAGTGAGAAGCTGCAGCTAATTCACACTGATGTATGTGGTCCAATGCCAGAGGAATCGCTAAATGGCAGCAAATATCTCATCACTTTCATAGATGACTGCACTAGAATGTGCTGGGTGTACTTCATGAAGACCAAGGCTGAAGTTGATGAGATTTTTTTGAGGTTCAAAAGAGAAGTAGAGAAGGAGAGTGGCTGTAATATCAAGGCAGTTAGGTCAGACAATGGAGGAGAATACACCTCAGGCAGATTCAAGGCCATATGTGATAATGTAGGGATCAAGCACCAGCTCACTGTGCCATACACTCCACAGCAAAATGGAGTGAGTAAAAGGAAGAACAGAAGTATCATGGAGATGGCCAGATGCATGCTACACGAGAAAGAACTCCCTAAGAAGTTCTGGGCTGAGGCTGCCAACACTGTAGTCTTCCTTCTGAACAAACTGCCCACTAAAGCTCTCAACAAGCAGACACCATTTGAAGCATGGCATGGATACAAGCCTAAGGTGAGTAACCTGAAAGTGTTTGGTTGCATTAGCTATTCATTGGTTCCTTCTATTAAAAGAGATAAGCTTGATCAAAGAGGAGAAGCATGTATCTTTGTGGGGTATAGCTTGCAATCTAAGGCTTATAGAGTTTATCATCCTGCTAGCAACAAGGTTGTGGTGTGTAGATATGTGAGCTTTATGGAAGATAAGAAGTGGGACTGGTCTATGAAAAGAAGCAAGGCTGAAGAGAATGTAGTATATCAGGATGATGTGCCATTGCAGATTGAACCAAATGAAGTGGAGGTCGAGGATCTAGTTGATCATGCTCCTGCGAGGGGCACTAGGTCTCTTGCTGAGATCTATGAGAGATGCAATACAGTTATGCTTAAACCAGCTAGCTATGAGGAAGCAAGTGAAGATGTGAAATGGTGTACTACAATGGAAGAAGAAATCAGAATAATTGAGAAAAACCAGACATGGGATTTGGTTGAGAGGCCTAGAAGCAAAAAGGTGATTGGAGAAGTGGGTATTCAGTACAAAGTTGAATCCTGATGGCTCAGTGCATAAGCACAAAGCAAGACTTGTTGTCAAAGGCTATGCGCAAGTATGGGGGGTAGACTACTCTGAGACATTTGCTCTAGTGGCAAGGTTGGATACCATAAGGATGCTGCTGGCAATTGCTGCACAAAAGGGCTGGCAGGTATTTCAGCTGGATGTGAAGTCAGCATTCCCAAATGGATAGCTAGTAGAGGAGATATATGTTGAGCAGCCTGATGGCTTTGTAGTGAGAGGCAAGGAAGATCATGTGTATAAGTTAAGGAAAGCCTTGTATGGCTTGAAGCAGGCTCCAAGAGCTTGGTATAGTAAAATTGATAAGCATCTGCAAGAACTTGGGTTTAAAAGAAGTTTGAGTGAAGTGACTCTATATGTGAAGAAGGGTATGAAAGGTGTAGCGATTGTCTCTCTTTATGTTGATGATCTTTTGGTTACTGGTGACTGTGAGGAACAGATTGCAGAACTGAAGAAAGGGCTGATGAAGCAGTTTGAAATGACTGATCTTGGACTAATGTCCTTCTTTCTGGAATGGAGGTGTAGCAGAGGAAAGGTGAAGTATTCATCTGTCAAAGGAGATACCTAAGAGAGATCTTAAAGAGGTTTGAGATGGAGGAATGCAGAAGTGTGAGCACTCCTATGAATCTAAAGGAGAAGCTGCAGAAGACTGAAGGAGCTGAGCCTGTTGATGAAGGATTATACAGGAGTTTAGTCAGTTGCTTGATGTATCTAACTGCAACAAGACCAGATATCTTGTATGCAGTAGGTGTGTTTTCAAGATTCCTAAGTTGTGCTGGTGAAGACCACTTGGTAGCTGCAAAAAGGGTGATTAGATACCTGAAAGGCACTCAGTCATTTGGTGTCAAGTTCACTAAAGTGAACAATTGCAGGTTGCAGGGCTTTGCTGACAGTGATTGGGCTGGTTTAGCCGAGGATATGAGGAGTACAACTGGTTTTTGCTTTACTTTGGGATCTGGATGTTTCACCTGGAGCTCAAAGAAACAAGAAGTAGTTGCTCAGTCCACTGCAGAAGCTGAGTTTCTAGCAGCTACACCAGCAACTAATCATGCAATATGGCTGAGAAAGCTGATGCAGGATCTGGAGATGGGAGTTGAAGGACCAACTGAGATACTTGTGGACAACCAAGCTGCATTAGCCATATCTCAGAACCCTGTCTTTCATGGGAGAACCAAGCATTTCAAGATCAAGTTTTACTATCTGAGAGAAGTGCAACAAGAAGGTGAAGTGAAGCTACTCTATTGCAAGACAGAAGATCAAGTGGCTGATGTGTTTACTAAGCCACTGTAAGCAAGCAGGCTTGAGTTACTGAAGAAGAAGGTTGGAATGTGTTCTGCTCCTTAAGCCAAAGAGGAGTATGTTGGTTGTGTCTTAAGGACCATTCCACAGTCGTTTTTGCTTAAGTTCTGGTCGGTTAGGTGGCTGAGTTTTGTTTTACTCAGTCAACAAGAAAGTAGAAGTTTGTTTTGTTCAGTTCCTATTTTGTTGCTGATTAGTGGGGTAGTGGTCTTTGTCAGTTGCTAAGTTAGTGCATTTAGTTTTTTTTTTTTTGGTTATTTTTAAGGTTATGTACTCTTCTCGTATCAATCAATTTTTCAGTTGAAAAAAAACCAGTGATTTTCAGTTCTATTCTTCTCTCGTTCTTCCTGCAAATTAAAAATACAGGACAGTTTTTCTGCTCATATGCAGAAAATTGAAACAACAGTTTTTTCTGCTCATCTGCAGAAAATTGAAACAACAAATTCTTCCATCATAATTCCAAATCGAGCAGATATCCGCATTCTCAATTCTTCCTTCCATAGTCATTTTTCCTTTAGCTTAGTCCTGCTGAAGAATGTTGATGCAAGCAAGGCAACAAATACTATAACACTAAGCGAAATGATAAGAGCTAGCTTTATGGTCTTCTTTTGGTTACATTTTGTGTTCGGACACCCTTGACAAAGTGCGTCGGATGAAGAGTCCACGCATTTGTCTTTGAATTGACAGCATAAAAAACTAGGAACTTTGCCAGAGATTATTGTGTGAGAGAAATAAGGTTTCAATATAAGGAGATGCTAATCCACATGGTATTGCTCCAGTCAAATGATTGTAGCTGAGATCCACGTCAATCAAATTTTTAAGATTCTCTATATTTGAAGGAATTGGACCATGAATGTTGTTGTGACTGATGTTAAGATATCTCAAATTCCTTAAATGTCCTATTTCTCTAGCAATGGGACCACTAATGCTGTTGTTGCTAATATCCATATATGTCAAATCCTTCAAATCTCCTATTTCTTTGGGGATGGAACCATGAATATTGTTGTGATTGATGGCCATATATGTCAATTTGGTCAAATTACCAATAGATGGGGGAATGGAACAACAAAATCTATTAACCCCAAATTCATCACAACCAAATTCTTAAGGTTTCCAAGTTCTTGAGGGATTGAACCATAGAGATTATTAAACTGGAGAAGAAAATGGCTTAAGTTGGTCATATGACCCATCGATGAAGGGATTGGACAGCTGAAATTATTATTAATCATCTCCAGAACAACCAACTTTTTCAAATTCCCCAATTCACTAGGTATGCAACCAATGATGTTATTCCAAGGCATGCGAAAGTACTTCAGTTGGGTGAGATCTCCTAGTGTAAAAGGTAAACAGCCTTCAAGTAAATTAACAGAGAGATCAAGGCTGACAAGTTGGGTGAGATTTCCTAGTGTAAGAGGTAAACTGCCTTGAAGATAATTATAAGAGAGGTCAAGGCTGACAAGTTTTCTGAGATTTCCTAGTGCAAGAGGTAAACTGCCTTGAAGAAAATTATTAGAGAGGTCAAGGCTGACAAGTTTTCTGAGATTTCCTAGTGTATGAGGTAAAATACCATCAAAATTGCTATATGAGAGATCAAGGCTGACAAGTTGGCTGAGATTTCCCAAGGTATACGGTATCTTGCACCAGACGCCTATTATTAGAGAGATTGAGATAGCCAATTGTGTGAGGTCTAAATATTTAATTATATTAGATGACATGATTTAAGATAGATGTAGAGATTATGAGAGTGTAGATTATGATGATATAATATATTAGATAGTAGATTTAAGATTCAAGATTTGGACCAGAGAGAGAGATCAATTACAGTCTAAGATGTATCCATTAGAAAGAACCTCTTAACAACCACCTCAAGGTTTGGCGAGAGAGACCAATTTAAGCTGTCAGCCTAGAATATCACTATTCAGAAAATTAGGGTAGTTATTCAACAAGTCAGATGAAACATTTATTTGAGTTACGCTTCCTGCATGATTACAAGTGACGCCTTTTAACTTACAGTGATCTGCTGAAGAAGTGTTTCCCCACCAACCACTGTTAAGCAGAGCTTCGGCCTCTGTTGATGATGACGGTAGCATGGACTGGGCAAAGACAGTGAATGAATTCATAGCAAGAGCTAGAAATAGTGTCGATGCCATGAGCAGAAGAGGAGAAACAGAGGATAATGCCTTACTATTACTCATAATGTTACAACACAATCAACACTCATCCTCATTCCCCATATCAAAAGGCTTTTTATAGAGAAATTCTGGCGTGTGAAAAACTCTTTTCTCCTGGGTTTGCTAACTGCTGCCAAGAGTCTGGCGACTTTTGGTTTTGGGTACCCGTCCCCGTGAGAAATACGTTCCAAGCATAGATGTCTGGACAGAGACTTGAAAAGCAACGGTTTAGAGACTTCCTGCCCGCAAAGACTCGTCCTCGTAGAGTAATCACATTATTGAATTATCCATGATGGATTGGGTCTCCTGGTGTATAAGTATAATATATGTATTTGTCTTTCGTGGCAATATATTCCACCACTTACCAGCTGTTCTTTACACTACAAAGAGTCTAAAAATCCTTATTTGATAAAATTAAGAATTTTTTTTTGAAAGTTTTAAGTGTTGATATTGTTAAAATATTAAATTTATAATTTCTTAAGTTTAAGTTGTATATATAACTGAGCATTTTTAAATAAAAATTACTCATTTTTTATTTATATAAATATTCAATATTAAGTTATTTCACTTAACATTTACACAAATTTTAGTTAATTTTCTAAATTTAAAAGATTGGATACATATTGAAATTAAAAATTTGATAATTTTAATTTTAGTATTATTAATCAATTTTAGTTGAGAGATTTCCAAAGACTGTCTTAAATAAATCCAAAATTTCCTTTCTTTTGGAGGGGTCTTAAATCCTCTCTCTCTCTCTCTCTCTCTCGTTTATTGCATCAACATAGACCATGACTTTGGCAACGGTGGCATTTTGATTTAATTTCATTGCTGCAAGGATTTTATTGGAAGAACGTGTTTCAGGGACCAAGTCGATAATCCTAAATAGTCAGAGGACCATCAATATAATTTACCTTTACAAAAAAAAAAGAAAAAAGAAATAATCGTCGCAAGGACTAATTGATAGAACCAGAGAAACCAATTCACTTACAGCGTACCAGACTATAATTCCATCGTCACGATCGAGAGCCCAAGCGAAGCCACTTTTCTGGGCAGCCACAGCATCGTCACCCTGAGGGGGAGTTTGCAACGGTTCTGTAAAAGTTGTTCTGAACTTTCCGATGGTTGTTTGTAAAATTCTGGCGTGTAAAAAACTTTTCTCTTGACTTTGTTTACTAGTGCAGAGAGTCAAGCAACGTTTGCTCAACTCCAGGAGGGAAGACCAACAATGCACCCACCCAAGACTAGAAAAGCAACCCGTCTGGAGACTAACTAAAAACCAACTTTTTGAATCACCAAAAAGAATCGGCTGGAACACGTTCAGTTATTCATCCTCTAGCTTCCAGTTCTACCTTTTTCTTTTTTTAAAAAAAAAAATTAGTTGTATATAATAACTGAAAATTTTAAATAAAAAGTACTTATACATATATACATATATATTCAACATTAAGTTGTTTCACTTGGAACTTATACAAATTTTAGTTAATTTTTAAAATTTAAATAATTGGGGTACTAATTTTTATGATACATATTTACGAATTATTTTTGATTTTAATAGTCTAATTATATTATTAATCAATTTTAGTTGAGAGATTTCCAAAGACTGTCTTAAATAAATCCAAGATTTCCTTTTTTTTTTTTTTAACAGGGGTCCTAAGAAATCAAGAAAAAGCAAATCCCGTCAATTATTATTATTATTATTATTATTTTTTTATGAGTAGGTGAAGTTCTCATTCCATTTAATTCTACCTCTTTCTCACGAGTCACAGCAGTAGTCGTCATTCTGTTTTATTTTATATCACTGCATGGCAGATTAGTAGCTTTTATTTTAACTTGATTTATTTCCGGTAATTATTAGAAATCCATTATTCCTCAGAGCCTCAGACGGAAATGCTGATCCAATACTTACTTTGTATCCATGGCCCACGTAGGATTGGCGTTGATGGTTCAGAGACGAAGGCCCGATCTGGCCATCAAAAGACACTTCCAATCCTTCATTTTTTTATTATTTTTTTTGGTAACGGAAAGGGTCCAAGCCCAGAGTAAAAGGACTACAAAGAGTTGAGGGTGAAAGTCACACAGGTTTCCTGACTTCTTCCCAGCCCTATCCAAAGGCCAATCTTGGCCAGCTGATCAGTGCACTGATTGTTTCTTTTGGTGATATGACTCATTTCAATGTGTCATTACTTTTATGACATGAGAATGATCCTAAAAGCAATGGAAGCAACCTTTGGTTTTTCTCTCCTTTTACTTGTGATTATATCTATTATCTCTTTAGGGTCTATCTCTATTTGAATCATTCTACAACTCAAATTCCAAGCAAGTTGAAGACTCCCCCATATGCCCAATGCCTTAGCCACCAGAATCGATGCCTCATCAATACCGATGCCTCATCAATATTCCTAGAGATACCCCTGACCTAATCACCCTCCCAATTTCTTAGAGGGCTCCCACAATTAGCCTTCTTCTTGATGGAGCTATAGGCTCCATCCATGCTAAGCTTTGGCCATCCCTCTTTCAGCAGGCTCCACGTCTTGGGATTCTCTCAAGCTTTGGGACTTGAGCTTCCTTTCGAAATCTATGGCTGCTGTCAACTATCCACTAGGTGATGACCCTCCTCCGATCACTCAGTTTGTGGAAATTTCCCATCAAAAGCCCTTATGTTCCTCCAATCCCGTAGAAGCCAAGTTATATAGCCCACCTACTTGCTCCTTTTTGATTAGAAAAAGCCACACCGATCCCTTTAATGTTAGAGACCATTCGCTCCTAAGCCTTAAATATAAAGAAACTGGCTCTTAACCTTAGGAGAACAAAGCCCCTCCACATCTATATTACCGCAAGGCAATCTGTAAGAACGTGGAAGATGGATTCTTGCACATGACCAAATCCCAGAGCTAGGGATGTAGGAGAAATGGCTTGGAATCTAGAAACAACTACAGGTTTGAAAAAAGATCAAAGCTTATCCCAGTTCCACTCTCCATTGGCTACTACCATCTCATACACTCTACAATCCATCATCTATTGGAAGGAATCAAGCTTAAAGTCTTTAATCACATTTATGTCTAACCAACTGTCCTTTCAGAAGTTGATTGTCCTTCCATTGCCAACACTCTACAACTTGAGACTCGAAAGAGTACTCCATCATTGAACTATATCTCTTTGGAGCCTGGAGTTTGAGGGCTTTAGGGATATGGAAGTCAACCAATCACACTCTCTTGTACTTGCCCCTAAGCACTTCTATCCAAGGGGTTGAGCCCCCTTGTTTGATTTTTCAACTGAGCTTCATGATCCAAGCCTTGTTCATCCCTTGCATACTTTTCATACCAATACCTCCATAAACCTTGGGAGTGCACATGGTACTCCATGATAGTGGGTGAGGCTTTCTAACATGATCCTCATGTCTTTAGACAAAATTTCTTGTAACTTCTCTAGCTCTTTGATGATAGACTTTGGTAATCTACACACTATCATAGAGTAGGCAGGAATCGACCCAACCACCAATTTGGCTAGGTTCACTCTGCTTGCCAAGGAAAGTTGATTAGCCTTCCAACCTGAAAGTCTCCTCTTGGCCTTATTTGTCACATAGTTGAAAGCTTTCTTCCCAGTCCTACCACAGAATATTGAGTCCATAAGTATGTACCCAAATCCCTTAACTCAGTAAAACCAGAAGGCTCCACAATCAGCTTTCGCATGTCTTTACACATATTTCTAGAGAAAACTATGCTAGACTTCCCTTTGTTTATCTGTTGGCTGGAGGCCCTTTAAAAACTATCCAGGCACCAATGTACACAATCAATCTGCTAGATATCTACTTGGGCAAACAAAATAAGATCATTCGCAAAAAAAAAAAAGAAAGGAAATGGGACACATTTAGACCCCTATAACCTGCTAGCATTGGCTGCCAGTTGCCCACCTAGATCTCTGCTTTTATCAGTTGGGACAGCTTTTCCATGCACATCATAAAAATATAAGGTGAAATTAGATCCCCCTACCTCTGGCCTTTCCTTGGTTTAAAGCTTTTTATGACTCCTCCATTCTAAAGGATGCTCATAGTTGCCAACATGATGCACCACCTAATAACATCCACTAGATTCTGACCCATCGTAGCTTCTTTTAAGATCTCTCTAATGAAACTCTACTGCATTCTATCATAGGCCTTCTCAAAATCAATTTTAATAGCAAGGAAACCTTTCCTCCCTTTAATTTCCCCATCAAATGGAAAAGCTTCTTGGCTATGATAATGTTGTGCTAGATATGTTTGGTCGGAATGAAGCTCTCCTAATAGGGCGAGATAAGCTTAGGGAGGACTGTCTAGATCATATTGGCTAGGACTTTAGTATTCTCTTTGTACCAAACATTACATAAAAAGAAAAGTTTGAATTGGGATAGCAATTCTGGTCTATTCATCTTGGGGATAAGCACCACAAAAGTGTCATTGATTAGACTAACCTTATCATGACCCTCCAGAATTGTTCTCACAAAACTTGTGATCTAATCATTC